>WHUZ01000220.1:0-24651 GCA_015179045.1 Kalaharituber pfeilii
CCATTTATTCTTACAAGAAAGCAATTTCCAGTTCGGCTGTGCTTTGCACTCACTGTCAATAGAAGTCAAGGCCAGTCATTACAGGTTGTCGGGGTAGATTAAGGATGTCCGCATTCACAATGGGCAGCTATATGTTGCACTATCACGTGTAACAGATGTCAATAATTTAGCAGTTTTATGGCCAGAAAATGGTCCAGAAACTACAGAAAATATTGTCTATCCTGAAGTTCTATTAACTCCATAATAAAAATCAGAATAAACCACATAGCCGCATAGACGGTAAACCATATGTAAAATAAAAAAAAGTCATATGTGAAAAGTAAAAACAACTTACGCCGGTATCGCAACAGGGATCCTCAGCTACCAAGCAGCCTACCAGATATGTTTGCGAAACCGGGAATTACAGACCACCCTAAGGCCGGACTACCCTCTTCCATCATTCGCCTCCACTCAGTATGTCGCTAAGTTAACAAGAGTTAACCGCTACACTAAGCGCAGGTCAGTTCACAGAAACCCACACTGAGAAGCGCCTCACAGTCTGAAGGCGGTCATTGTTGCAAATACAGTGTAATCCTCTACCTCTCGCTGCAGCTGCCTCTCGAGTATGCTCTGCCCCCTCACTGCAGCACGCCTCCCGGTCGGGAGGCGGGTTACTGCTAGTATACTAGTACTCCCTTGTAGATCGTCAGTCAAAATAAAGCTTCATATGGTCAACATGCATTGTATAACACATTGGCTACAAGTCGACTAAATACTACCGACATACGATTCTTAACATGCCGCCCAGTTTGCAGAATAAAAATCCCAGTTAATCATTATTTCGCACTGAGTATTCTGATACCCAGAAAAGCTCCATATCACTGTCTTGTTCACCATATACAGTAGTAAATTCAGTTCTATGGACAGTTATTTACCGCCCAAGGCGCGGTAGTCGAGAGGGCGTGTATACATTTATGTGGGAACGAGGGGTGGGTAAGGGATTGAAGACAGAATCATTATATTGCATGAACGCATGGGCGAGGACGGGGAGAAGGCGTATGAGTAGAAGAGTGAGGGATGTATGTCAGTAGTGTTGGCAATGACTGCCAGTCCCACGCAGGTTGCCTTTCATCCTCGCTTCTTCACACAAGTTCCACATCTCAGCTCCCTGCTTCTCTTAACTCCACCTACAGCCCTTACCCTGAACATGGAACCCTCCCCTAGGCTGTTCTTGTTCAATGCTGTTACCCTGAACCTGCTAACATCTCGTATGTACAGTAATATTACCCCCCCTTCGAGTCTATTGTCCTCTCCCCTTATGACAGCGGGACTTCTGTTCTACATGCCCCCGCCCTTTCTCTTGTTCCTCCAATCCTTTTGAGCTTTTTGCGCCCTTAATACCAAAGCTCTATATACTTTGGCCTATGCGTACCAGATTACTCATAATCCCGTCTCCTGAATACATTGCATACGGTTACTGAGCACTCACATTCTCATGCACAGATCGCATATAGTCGCGTCCAGTTACTTTGCTACTGCATAATCATTAGCTCCCGCACCTCCATTACGCACAACTTTAACCGCGCCAGATTCTGTATTAATGTGGCACAATTCTAGCTTTAAATGAAGAAAATGGATATGAAAAAAATTGATACTACATTCTCCATCTAAAAGTCGTATGACCCCCCCCCCGCCCCCCCCCCCCGCCCCCCGCCCCCCGCAACTTCGACCATTTAGTAATTGAAAAAAACCAGAGCGAGTACTTTGTCCAGTGAATTGTAAATATTTATACTGGTTATTCGGGTATATATGAACCATGAGAAATGGAACAACTATGCAAAATGAAAGCGTGAATACATGAATAAACAAACAACCAAATAATCTGAAAAACAAATAAATAATAGCACTATAACAAAACCCCGTAGAAAACCTTTCCTAATCCATAGTGACCTTCTGACACTTTATTTTGTTACTTCAGAGCAGCCTGACATCTTTCTACCCCCTCCAGACTCCAAACAGTATCTGAATGCTCAGCGCCCAGTGCCTTTTCCCTTCCTGCTAATGCTCGCTGATACAGTTCCAGTGCTTGGCTATATTTCCCTTGACTTTCATATACAATTGCCATGCTGCTGACAGTATCAAGGGTGCTTGGATGGTCAGTACCCAGTGATTTTTCACACCCTGCTAATGCTCGCTGATACAGTTCCAGTGCCTGGCTATATTTCCCTTGATTTTGATATACATTTGCCATGTTGTGGATAGTATCAAGGGTGGTTGGATGGTCAGTACCCAGTGATTTTTCACACCCTGCTAATGCTCGCTGATACAGTTCCAGTGCTTGGCTATATTTCCCTTGATTTATATATACTATAGCCATGTTCTGGATAGTAGTAAGGGTACTTGGATGGTCAGCACCCAGTGTCTTTTCGTTTCCCGCTAATGCTCTCTGATACATCTCCAGTGCCTGGCTATATTTCCCTTGCTTTCTATATACTACGGCCAGGTCATTAACAGTATCAAGGGTTGTTGGGTGGTCAGCACCCAGTGTCTTTTCAAACCCTGCTAATGCCCACTGATACCGCTCCAGTGCCTGATTATATTTCCCTTGATAATAATATACCATTGCTAGGTTGTGGACAGTACCAAGGGTCATTAGATGGTCCGCACCCAGTGATTTTTCACAATATGCTAATGCTCGCTGAAACAGTTCCAGTGCCTCGCTATATTTCCCTTGACGAGTATATACCAATCCCATATCCTTGACAGTTGCAAGAGTGTTTTGATGGTCAGTACCTAGCGCTTTTTCTCTCCCTTCTAATACTCGCTGATACAATCCCAGTGCTTGGTTATATTTCCCTTGTCCCTGATATAGTCCTGCCATGGCATGAATAGTATTCAGGGTTTCTAAGTGGTTTGTGCCCAGCAACTTCTCTCTTGCAGCCAATACAGCCATACACATTTCTTCTGCCTTTTTATAATGGCCGTGGCTTCCGTAGACCCAGTAGAGAGTATCCAAGGCTGTCAGTGACTCCTCCTTTTCCAATGGTAGATCCTTCATTTGCCTTTCCACCGCAAAAAGATGTGGCAAATTTCGCCGCTCAAAGATCCAGTCACTGACCATTCGTTCTCTGCCTTCGGGAGTAGTGAATCCAGATGCAACCACAAGAAAAGCTTCAATAGCCTTTTGTTGATACTCGTCAGGCTCCATCTCCAGTTTCCATCGAATACAAAGGTGAACTAGTGGGTGGATATTGAAACTATCGTATGTCTCTGTTCGCTTAGCGACCGAGTATGAGAAGAGTAGATGGATTGAGTCTGCTAGGCTTGTATCTATAGTAATGTATAAGTACAAATTTTATTCTAAAAATATATGGTTGCCTACCATTCATAGCTAATTTCATTCCTCGCCTCAAAAAACTCCTCACATATATCATTATTGTCAAGAAACGCACATAATGATAACAACTCTGCTGCTTTTGGATTTTGCTTCTTGATTGCATTGAATGACAACTCCCAAGTAGCAAAGACAGATCTATCATCCTTTCCTGCTCTCCATTTCCTGCTCAAAAGGTGATTAACATTCGCCTTATACTCTCTAAGATAATGACTGAATAAACATTGCTGAATGTTGATATATGCTCCAGCCTGAGCTATGGCAAGAGGAAGGTATCCGAGATTTTGCACAATTGCTGCTGCTGCTGCTTCCTCCACTTTACACTCTACACTCGGATTAATTAGTGAACTATGTTAAGAACTAGTCTCTAATCAGACGCTGGCTAGTTAAAAACGTTATTCACTTACTCTCAGAAGTGAGCCTTTCCAAATTTAACCTTGCGCTGGTCAAAAGTAACTTCTCTGCTTCATTGTGCTGCATTTGATGTACCTCTAAGCCCCTTCGGCCCTGCGTACTTCCACGTCTTCTGCTGGTAATAATCACAGTTCCAAAGTCACATGGTGGGATGTAATCATTTATGTCAAAAGATTCCAAGTCATCCAAATTATCGAACACAAGTAGCCATTTGTCATTCTGTTCGGCAGTTAACCATTTCTGTACAGCTTTGATGACCTGTTGCTCTTCCTCTGGTTTTTCCGTGCTAAAAAGCCCTGCCGAGTCGAGCTTGCCTGCCATACCCAGGAGACTACCAATATGTTTGTAATCCGGCGAATCTAACAGTTTCGCATGATGCTCAATCAATTGCTCCATAATTTGAATAAAATTAGTTTTTGTTGTCTGCTCGCTAGATGCATTGATCCAAAACGTTGATGAGTAGTCTTTGCGATGGCGATAAACATACTCCAATGCAATTTGCGTCTTCCCCATACCCCCCATACCATAGAGCACTACCTGAGTAATATCCATTGCAGCCCTGCCTTCATCTATCTCATGTACTAGCTGTTCGAGAAGGTATTCCCTTCCAACGAAATCAGGATTCCGCCGAACATCAGAAATCTTGAATGGAATATTGAAAGATAAACTAAGCCGTGTCTTGGGTACACTGATAGGAGTGAGATCAGGTGGCAGTACATTGAAGAGGCCGTCTATGTACTCCTTGAGCTGGCCTACCAATTCGTTGCAATTTGCCTTGTCCATGCCAGCCCAACGCAGCTTGCGATATATAGACAGAGACTGCTGTACTTTCTGCACAGTGTTAGTCAAGGAGGCAATCTCTTCTTGTAGACCTGGAAGCAATTGTGTGCTGGTGAGGGTTTTTGGATTTGCCAATAGACAGAGATCACTATTGTTCAGAGTAGGTCCTGAAAGCTGAGGGCTCAGGCTTGTAGACTGACTAGCATTCGCTGGACTTGGAGATTTGGAACGAGACCTAGAGAATAGTTTGCTGACCCTAAGGCTATCACGTATACTTTTCTTTTCGTTCGTTTCAGGTTCGATTTGATATTTTGATTGCAATTCAGCGATCTTGGTAAACACATAAACAATCCTCGCTAGGCCAGCTGCCGCATATCTGGACCGCTCGTCATTAGGATCAAGCTGGAGTTGCTTGCTGGGGGTGTTGCCAGCGTCCAATCCCCAAGCTTGCTCCCACCGCTTCAGCCGAAGTCCTTCCGTCCGGAGATTGTGCAATACGGAGTCATGTGTGTAGCCAACTTCTTTCACTTCAGAATAAATGTTGGCACAATCTCGAGCAACTTGGGCCAGTTGTAGCGTCAGTCCGGCCAGTCCGGCAGCAGAGGCTGCTAATTCCATGTTGTGGAGGAGACTAAACAAGCTAAAGAATTACACATGATGGTCAGCCTCGCGATGGTTGAAGAGAAATCAAGGTTTGTTACTTGATCTGTGAGAATTGAAGAGCTCTTCTTATTGTGAGCTCAAGCGGGTGGACGAAGCAGACTACTAGCACTTGAAATCGGGAACTTGGACTTTCACCGTACGTTTGGGGGGCTGTAAACGGATATCGCGATAGCAAACTCTTGGATAGAATATGTGATTGAAATGTAGTCTCGTAACTAGACTCAGATTGAAACGTTAACGACCGCCCATAAGCTTGCAGATTTCCCCTCCAGGGTTGTGCAAGCAAATATTACATAAATTTACTTCGTGCGGGGAAGGCTATGGGGCACTGGACTGGGTCGCAGCGTACTCAACAGCTGCGCTGCAGAATAATTAAACCTCAACCTGTGGAGGCTGTGTGTTGGGGTAAGACACCCGCAAGCACGATGAGTGGAGAGCTGATGCTATAGTCACCTTTTGCCTGACCCGTCATGACTGACTGAGCCTCCTGCATCACCAGTATCATCCGTATCATCCTGGCGTCCGCGCCATGCAGCAGAGCCCCCTGCCGAATGCGCTCCTCTCGCTGCTTCACGGGCTCAAGGGAACGGAAGATGGAAAGGATGTAGCACTAGACATCGGTTGCCATGTTAAAGCATTGATTAGAAAGACTGGCATACCTATTAGTACTCCCGAAGGTACCTTCTCAAAACGAATGGTCTTCATATATATGGTCTTAGAGATCGTACTCACCTGGAGTAACAGTAAGCCGGGCAAATACTCACGGAATCCTATAAATATAATAGGAAAGAAGCGGAAGCAGCCAGAGGACTATAACAAGGTCTGAGACCATGCCCGACCGAGCCGATAACTCTGACATTTACACCGATAACAACGATATATGACAGAGCATCGACATGAAAGCCAGCTACACTCACCACTTCAATTGCGGTCCATTACTCTATCAAACCAACACCACACGACACGGCACGATATGACACGAACTTGGAAGCAACCTATCAGCAGTGGAAGAAGCAACATACACAAGCGTAAGGGCACAATGTACACACATACTCGACATTAGCGCACACAGTGAGGGGTCATCACGGCGTGGCTCTTACGAAGAAGCTAGGAAAAGTTAGGCAATGGCTGGAGGACAGCAACCCGTGGATGGTGGAATTATTGGCATACAAGAGTTGTCGAGAGACTACCGGAAGAGAAGACGAATTCAATTGTTGTGTACTGTAGTTGAAAGAAGAGGTTGAGGCAAGTTCAGACACACCGGCGGAAGTGAGACTAGGTAGGAGGTGGCGTATATCCTGTTTGTACGAGTGGAGCTGACTCTCATGATACCCACCTTGCCAAACGTTTTCTTTTCTAATACTGGTTGAGGCGGTGGAAACCTACTGGGTATAGTATCTCCTCCTTCCTACAATACTAGCGAGGGTACATGCGATATCACTGGTGTTGATTTCAATAAGGTGGCATGCGAGTAGTGATATATAAGGTGTTGAGATTTTTGCAAGTTATCCCGAAAACTCAGGAACAACCACCTATATATACACTTACGAACGAGAGGGCGCCATAGAGATACCAGTCCCATAACACGCCCGTACTTGCAAGATTGTTGTTATCAAGAGGAAAAAGAGCCAGAAGTTTTCGTCCTGCAGCTGCTATTGCTCTTGCTACGGGGAGGATCTGGCCTATGGAGGAGAGTTAATAGAGCGGGGAGCGAGGACAGAGCACAACGGCGCAAAAGAAACAAGACGCTCCTCATCTGTCAGACGAGGTGCGAGAAGGAAGTTTTCAGGCATTGATTGGAGGGGCACCACGATATACATTGTGAATGTACCTAGGCTTGTGATGTACCGTTATGATAGGCAGAATTTGATAGCCGGAGGTTGAGAGGTGGGTAGGGGAGGGACGCCCGCAAAGGTACGTACTGGGATTAATATTTTCTTGAGTAGATAGACGACGAGTGCTTTTAGCTCTTTTTTTTTTTTTTTTTTTTTTTTTTCACATTTTTACTTGACGGTAAATATCTTTTTCAAAAATTGACCATTTGTAGTGGGAATTTCTTACAGATTTAATAGTTGAGCTTTTCTGAAGAGGATAAATTCTTCTTCAAGGACTTTTGGCAAATACTACAGTAAATACATTACTGTTGCTAAGGCAACATATTTTTTTTTTTTTTTTTTTTTTTTTTTTTTTTTTTTTTTTTTTTTTTTTTCTTCTCCCCAGCATCAAAGAATGGGCAAAAACCCCAGTTATAGAGGACCGTGAGTACTCAGCCTTTTATACGCCTCTCACAAGGTTCTCACCAATGAAATTACATCTGCAGAATATGGATTCCTCAATTGGTTCCTCATGATGCTTGTAGCTACTGTACGTATTCTTACATATAATTTTCGACGTTGGATATGTGGTTCTTGTGGTTAATCTGGAGCCAAGTTTGTAACTGTCGAAACCTGCACGTTTCAGTGAGTCCATACGATCCTATCAATTGTGCGAACCCCTCATCGTTACCCAGGACCTTCCTCCCTCCTTCTTTAACTGTCAGGCTGTATCTCGCAACCAGGCTACAGCGGCGTTCAGCACATCTGGGAAGATCTCCACTTATTATTCTCCTTAAAATGTTCCTTTCGTGTTAAACCTCCAAGCAGGTATTATCCCCTCTTCCACAGGTGCGGTTTGCAAACAACGGCTATATCTAGCGATTTTGCCCTCATTGCACACTCTGTGGTACAGTCTTCCCTCAGCTGGGTACATGTGTACTTGCCTAGCGTCGTCCCCAGGCGTTATGAAGTAGGGATTAAGCAATCGAGTGATCTGCCAAAGATGTGATAAACCTACATAGTCTGGTTGCACGATAAACCTAAGGTTCATTGACATGCGGAGAGGGCGGGGAAGATGAAACTTGAATCTCAGCAGCATTATGATAATTGCAGTCGCACTTTCCTCTTCAGGCAACTTTGGTTACCCGCTACTCTGGGGGTGGAACAAAGGCGTGTGTAGCGGTATACTAGTCGCGCCATTGAATACGCCACGGTATTCCTGTGTAGCTGAGTAGCCTCGTCCCCAGGCGTTTGTAGAAGCCTGAGATTAGCTAATCGGGTGATCACGTGAGTGCCAAGAACTGTAAATATAATAAAACTGTCATTTAAATATACAACCGCCTGGAGGCATTGTTGCAATTCTATCTCGAGCAAAACCACTTCGCGCCGGAGGTCGAAATCTTAATGGATTCGGAGCATGTATTATAGAACTGTAATATTCCGTATACGTTTTTATCAAATACACTACTTCCTATGGAGAGCTTGAGGGGGTACTGGGGGTGCCGCCCAGCTATGTAAGTCCAGTATTAAGTTCTTATTACCTCTACATAGCCAATTAATTATAGGAACTTTTATCCGGAATTGTTCCTTATAGGTATAGCCTCGTTCCCTACAATTAGGTAACTAGTTAATTACTGGAGAATGGGGCTAATATAGGTGGGTAGGCAGTAACTATGATAGTAACTGGTTAGCTACCTATAGCTAGCCAGTTAGACTAAACTTTAAGACAGAGAGAGTTGGACCTAAAAGAGTCGGACTTACTGGAATTGAAGTTAATAACTCTTAGAATAATATACAGAAAGTTACTATCCACTAGGTCAAATAGACACTTGACTAGCAATGCTTATATAGCACTTATTTATGTAACTATGACACCATTCCAGCTTGTCGTATATTGCTTGTCACATATACATATTTTATACTACTCACCTCTGGATTATAATCAAAACTTTCAGAAATGATATTTTCTATTATGAGAAACTAATTCCGGATGCCAGCTATTATATTCTACTCTAATTTGATTCTCAGTGCTACTATCATCTACTCCGATACTATTATACTTATTAGTAAGGCCATTACTAAGTAGTTATATAGAACTACTTAGCTCCGGAGTATAGTAAAAATTTCAAAAATAGTATTCTTCATCATAAGGAACTCATTCCGGACGCCAGCTACACTCCATATTAGTTTGACTCTCAGTGGAAAGTAGTAATGCTATACTCTACTGCCACTAGTATACCACTGGGCGAAGCCATTGCCAGATAGCTGTATAGAACTACTCAGCTCCGGAGTATGATAAAACTCTCGGAAATGGTATTCCTCATTATAAGGAACTCATTCCGGATGCCCACTACACTCCGCATTAGTTTGACTCTCAGTAGAAAGTAGTACTGCTATCCTCCACTGCCACTAGTACACCATTGGGCGAAGCCATTGCCAGATAGCTGTATAGAACTACTCAGCTCCGGAGTATGATAAAACTCTCGGAAATGGTATTTTTCATTATAAGGAACTCATTCCGGATGCCTGCTACACTCCATATTAGTTTGACTCTCAGTGGAAAGTAGTACTGCTATACTCCACTGCCACTAGTATACCATTGGGCGAAGCCATTGCCAGATAGCTGTATAGAACTACTCAGCTCCGGAGTATGATAAAACTCTTAGAAATAATATACTTCACCATGAGAAACTTATTCCGGACACCAGCTACACTCCGTCCGCATTAGTTTGACTCTCTAGAAAGTTGTACTTCTATACTCTACCGCTACATACTACTGGGCAAGGCCATTGCCAGATAAGTGTATAGAACTACTCAGCTCCGGAGTATGATAAAACTCTTGGAAATAATATGCTTCACCATGAGAAGCTGATTCCGGATACCACCCACACTCCACATTAGTTTGATTCTCAATGTATACCTTATTGACCATGTATAAATACTACCTACATTGGCTAATAGAATCACAATGCGTGGTACCGGAATTGAAAAAAGACTGCACTAACGTATTCGGGCAAGTCGATAGTAGATAGGGCGAGAGTATTTGCAGGGGTTGGTTCGACTTTGCAGGGTTCGATAATTTTGGAGGGAATGCCTCCAGGCGGTTGTATATGTATTTAAATGACAGTATTTACAGTTCTTGGCGCTCACGTGATTACCCGATTAGCTAATCTCAGGCTTCTACAAACGAGGCTATACTCCCTTGTAGATCGTCAGTCAAAATAAGCTTCATATGGCCAACATGCATTAGCGGTGGTCATCAATTATCTACAGTAAAGTAAATGGAACATTTGTACATTTTTCGCGTCTTGGCAACAATACCCATTGGCTATGTTCCGCCCGGAAATGTAAGGTAAGGTACACTATCACAGTACATTTCTGAAAAATCTACAGCACGAAATAGTCCCGTTACTTTTGGAAAACATTTACTTTACTTTAGATTTGCTACGAACCGCCCCCACTCAACGCAACCACACACCGCACCGCACCGCACCGCACCGCACCACACCAAAAGGAGGCTCTTTGCATCCGAAAAATAGCAAGAAATGCTGAATCTGGATATTCATTAATCAAATTTGATAGAATATTTGACTCTTGCCCTCCAGCAGAGTTTTTGCCACAGTTGAAATATCAATTAGCTGCAATATTATTACTCCTATCTATTAGCTCCTGAAGCTCTTCTAAGTCCTCCTCTTCTTTCTCTGAACTGTAATCTGAGTCAAACTCCGAATCTAAATCATAATCCATTGCTGTTATCAAAACATTGATTTCAGTATTTATTTTCTTCTGTATTGACACTGTTTGGCTTATACGAATCTGTAGTTGTGTTGATATGCGGGGTAGGGGTGAATGAGACTACAATTACAGAGTACAAGCCTTAGCTTTTTGCATTTTGGACCGGTCATCAATTGCCGGCCACAAATAGCTAGACGTACAGGAATATGAAATGTACAAATGTTCCATTTACTTTACTGTAGATAATTGATGACCACCGCTATTGTATACCACATTGGGTTACAAGCCAAAAATATGCAACTAAATATTACCGACATACGACTCTGAACATGCCACCCCAGTTTGCAGAATAAACATCCCAGTTAATCAATATTTCGCACTGAGTATTCTGATAGCCAGAAAGGTTTTCCATATCACTTTGTTCGCTTAAGTTCAGTTCTATGAACAGTTATTTACCGCCCAAGGCGGCGGTAGTCGAGAGGGACATGTGGGGGATGAAGAGGTGGATAAGGGATTGAAGACAGAATCATTATATTGCATGAACGCATGGGCGAGGACGGGGAGAAGGCGTACGAGGAGAAGAGTGAGGGGATGTATGTCAGTAGGTGTTGCCAATGACTGCCAGCCCCAAGCAGGTTGCATTTCATCCTCGCTTCCTCACAGAAGCTCCACATCTCAGCTGCCCTCAGGTCAGCCCCCTCCTTCTCTAACTCCACCTACAGCCTTTATCCTGAACTTGGAACCCTTCCCTAGGTTGTTCATGTTCAATGCTGTTACCCTGAACCTGCTAACATCTCGTATGTACAGTAATATTACCCCCCTTCGAGTCTATTGTCCTCTCCCCTTATGACAACGGGACTTCTGTTCTACATTCCCCCGCCCTCTCTCTTGTTCCTCCAATCCTCTTAAGCCCCTTTGAAGCCCCGTATACCAAGGCTCTATATATTTTAGCCTACATATGCCAGACTACTCATAATCTCTTCTTCTACACACACTACATACGAATTACTAAATATTCACTCTCATGCACATATTATATATAGTCGACCTCCGCTTACTTTGCTACTGTATACTCACCCCCTGCCTATCTAGCTCCCGCACCTCTATTACGCACAAGTTTAACTGAGCCAGACTATGTGGGCATGTGGTACAAATTCTAGCTTTAAATGAAGAAAAGGTTCACTTGAATGTGAAAAAGTCTCTATCTAAAAGCCGTATGACCCTCACCCCCCCGCAAATTCCCCCCTCACCCCCCACTTCGGCTATTTGGCAATTGAAAAAAACCAGAGCGAGTACTTTCTCCAATGAATTGTAGAGTTATTCGGGTATATATGAACCATGAGAAATGGAACAACTATGCAGAATGAAAGCATGAATATATGAATAAACAAACAAATAAATAATCTGAAAACAAATAAATAATAGCACCATAACAAAAGCCTCTAGGAAATCTTTTCTAAATTCTGACATTCCATTTTGTTACTTCAGAGCAGCTTGACATCTTTCTACCCCCTTCATACTCCAAACAGTATCTGAATGCTCAGCGCCGAGTGTCTTTTCCCTTCCTGCTAATGCCCGCTGATACAGCTCCATTGCCTGACTATATTCCCCTTGATTTTCATATAATACTGCCATGTTGTGAACAGTTTGAAGGGTGCTCGGATGGTTGGCACCCAGTGCCTTTTCTCTTCCTGCTAATGCTCGCTGATACATCTCCAGTGCCTGGCTATATTTCCCTTGACGTTCATATACATTTGCCATGCTGTCGACAGTATCAAGGGTGCTTGGATGGTCAGTACCCAGTGATTTTTCACACCCTGCTAATGCTCGCTGATACAGTTCCAGTGCTTGGCTATATTTCCCTTGATTTTGATATACTATAGCCATGTTGTGGATAGTATCAAGGGTGGTTGGATGGTCAGCACCCATTGCCTTTTCTTTTCCTGCTAATGCCCGCTGATACAACTCCAGTGCCTGGCTATATTTCCCTTGATTTTCATATACTATAGCCATGTTGTTAACAGTATCAAGGGTTGTTGGGTGGTCAGCACCCAGTGTCTTCTCAAACCCTGCTAATGCCCACTGATACCGCTCCAGTGCCTGATTATATTTCCCTTGATGAGTATATACCATTGCTAGGTTGTGGACAGTACTAAGGGTCATTAGATGGTCCGCACCCAGTGATTTTTCACAACCTGCTAATGCTCGCTGAAACAGTTCCAGTGCCTCGCTATATTTCCCTTGACGAGTATATACCAATCCCATATTTATGACAGTTCGAAGAGTGTTTTGATGGTCAGTACCTAGCGCTTTTTCTCTCCCTTCTAATACTCGCTGATACAATCCCAGTGCTTGGTTATATTTCCCTTGTTCCTCATATAGTCCTGCCATGGCATGAATAGTATTCAGGGTTTCTAAGTGGTTTGTGCCCAGCAACTTCTCCCTTATAGCCAATACGGCTGTACACATTTCTTCTGCCTTTCTATAATGACCGTGGTTTTGGTAGACCCAGTAGAGAGTATCCAAGGCTGCCAGTGACTCCTCCTTTTCCAATGGTAGATCCTTCATTTGCTTTTCCACAGCAAAAAGATGTGTCAAATTTCGCCGCTCAAAGATCCAGTCACTGACCATACGTTCTCTGCCTTCGGGAATAGCGATTCCAGATGCGACTATAAGAAAAGCTTCAATAGCCTTTTTTTGATACTCGTCAGGCTCCATCTCCAGTTTCCATCGAATACAAAGGTGAACTAGTGGGTGGATATTGAAACTATCGTATGTCTCTGTTCGCTTAGCGACCGAGTATGAGAAGAGTAGATGGATTGAGTCTGCTAGGCTTGTATCTATAGCAATGTATAAGTACAAATTATATTCTACAAATATGTGATTGCCTACCATTCATAGCTAATTTCATTCCTCGCCTCAAAAGCTCCTCACATATATCATTATTGTCAAGAAACGCACATAATGATAACAACTCTACAGCTTTTGGATTTGCTTCTTGATTGCATTGAATGACAACTCCCAAGTAGCAAAGACAGATCTATCATCCTTTCCTGCTCTCCATTTCCTGCTCAAAAGGTGATTAACATTCGCCTTATACTCTCTAAGATAATGACTGAATAAACATTGCTGAATGTTGATATATGCTCCAGCCTGAGCTATGGCAAGAGGAAGGTATCCGAGGTTTTGCACAATTTCTGCTGCTGCTGCTTCCTCCAGTTTGCACTCTACACTCGGATTAATTAGTGAACTATGTTAAGAACTAGTCTCTAATCAGACGCTGGCTAGTTAAAAACGTTATTCACTTACTCTCAGAAGTGAGCCTTTCCAAATTTAACCTTGCGCTGGTCAAAAGTAACTTCTCTGCTTCATTGTGCTGCATTTGATGTACCTCTAAGCCCCTTCGGCCCTGCGTACTTCCACGTCTTCTGCTGGTAATAATCACAGTTCCAAAGTCACATGGTGGGATGTAATCATTTATGTCAAAAGATTCCAAGTCATCCAAATTATCGAACACAAGTAGCCATTTGTCATTCTGTTCGGCAGTTAACCATTTCTGTACAGCTTTGATAACCTGTTGCTCTTCCTCTGGTTTTTCCGTGCTAAAAAGCCCTGCCGAGTCGAGCTTGCCTGCGATACCCAGGAGACTACCAATATGTTTGTAATCCGGCGAATCTAACAGTGTCGCATGATGCTCAATTAATTGCTCCATAATTTGAATAAAACTAGTTTTTGTTGTCTGCTCGCTAGATGCATTGATCCAAAACGCTGATGAGTAGTCTTTGCGATGGCGATAAACATACTCCAATGCAATTTGCGTCTTCCCCATACCCCCCATACCATGGAGCACTACCTGAGTAATATCCATTGCAGCCCTGCCTTCATCTATCTCATGTACTAGCTGTTCGAGAAGGCATTCTCTTCCAACAAAATCAGGATTCCGCCGAACATCAGAAATCTTGAATGGAATATTGAAAGATAAACTAAGCCTTGTCTTGGGTACACTGATAGGAGTGAGATCAGGTGGCAGTACATTGAGGAGGCCGTCTATGTACTCCTTGAGCTGGCCCACCAATTCGTTGCAATTTGCCTTGTCCATGCCAGCCCAACGCAGCTTGCGATATATAGACAGAGACTGCTGTACTTTCTGCACAGTGTTAGTCAAGGAGGCAATCTCTTCTTGTAGACCTGGAAGCAATTGTGTGCTGGTGAGGGTTTTTGGATTTGCCAACAGACAGAGATCACTATTGTTCAGAGTAGGTCCTGAAAGCTGAGGGCTCAGGCTTGTAGACTGACTAGCATTCGCTGGACTTGGAGATTTGGAACGAGACCTAGAGAATAGTTTGCTGACCCTAAGGCTATCACGTATACTTTTCTTTTCGTTCGTTTCAGGTTCGATTTGATATTTTGATTGCAATTCAGCGATCTTGGTAAACACATAAATAATCCTCGCTAGGCCAGCTGCCGCATATCTGGACCGCTCGTCATTAGGATCAAGCTGGAGTTGCTTGCTGGGGGTGTTGCCAGCGTCCAATCCCCAAGCTTGCTCCCACCGCTTCAGCCGAAGTCCTTCCGTCCGGAGATTGTGCAATACGGAGTCATGTGTGTAGCCAACTTCTTTCACTTCAGAATAAATGTTGGCACAATCTCGAGCAACTTGGGCCAGTTGTAGCGTCAGTCCGGCCAGTCCGGCAGCAGAGGCTGCTAATTCCATGTTGTGGAGGAGACTAAACAAGCTAAAGAATTACACATGATGGTCAGCCTCGTGATGGTTGAAGAGAAATCAAGGTTTGTTACTTGATCTGTCAGAATTGAAGAGCTCTTCTTATCGTGAGCTCAAGCGGGTGGACGAAGCACTCTACTAGCACTTGAAATCGGGAACTTGGACTTTCACCGTACGTTTGGGGGGCTGTAAACGGATATCGCGATAGCAAACTCTTGGATAGAATATGTGATTGAAACGTTAACGACCGCCCATAAGCTTGCAGATTTCCCCTCCAGGGTTGTGCAAGCAAATATTACATAAATTTACTTCGTGCGGGGAAGGCTGTGGGGCACTGGACTGGGTCGCAGCGTACTCAACAGCTGCGCTGCAGAATAATTAAACCTCAACCTGTGGAGGCTGTGTGTTGGGGTAAGACACCCGCAAGCACGATGAGTGGAGAGCTGATGCTATAGTCACCTTTTGCCTGACCCGTCATGACTGGCTGAGCCTCCTGCATCACCAGTATTATCCGTATCATCCTGGCGTCCGCGCCATGCAGCAGAGCCCCCTGCCGAATGCGCTCCTCTCGCTGCTTCACGGGCTCAAGGGAACGGAAGATGGAAAGGATGTAGCGCTAGACATCGGTTGCCATGATAGTTGAGATAGAGCGATTGATTAGAAAAATGGCATACCTAATGGAAGACTCCCTATTCCCGAAGGTACCTTCTCAGAGCGAATGGTCTTCATATATATGGTCTTAGAGATCCTACGTCACCTGGAGTAACAGTAAGCCGGGCAAATACTCACGGAATCCTATAAATATAATAGGAAAGAAGCGGAAGCAGCCAGAGGACTATAACAAGGTCTGAGACGATGCTCGACCGAGCCCACAACTGACATTTACACCGATAACAACGATATATGACAGAGTACCGACCATTAAAGCCAGCTACACTCACCACTTCAATTGCGGTCCATTTCTCTATCAAACCAACACCACACGACAACGGCACGATATGACACGGACTTGGGAGCAACCTATCAGGAGTGGAAGAAGCAACATACACAAGCGTAAGGGCATAATGTACACACATACTTGGCATTAGCACACACAGTGAGGGGTCATCACCCCGTGGCTCTTACGAAGAAGCTAGGAAAAGTTAGGCAATGGCTGGAGGACAGCAACCCGTGGATGGTGGAATTATTGGCACACAAGAGTTGTCGAGAGACTATCGGAAGAGAAGACGAATTCAATTGTTGTGTACTGTAGTTGAAAGAAGAGGTTGAGGCAAGTTCAGACACACTGGCGGAAGTGAGACTAGGTGGGAGGTGGCGTACATCCTGTTTGTACGAGTGGAGCTGACTCTCATGATACCCACCTTGCCAAACGTTTTCTTTTCCAATACTGGTTGAGGCGGTGGAAACCTACTGGGTACAGTATCTCCTCCTTCCTACAATACTAGCGAGGGTACATGCGATATCACTGGTGTTGATTTCAATAAGGTGGCATGCGAGTAGTGATATATAAGGTGTTGAGATTTTTGCAAGTTATCCCGAAAACTCAGGAATCAACCACCTATATATACACTTACGAACGAGAGGGCGCCAAAGAGATACCAGTCCCATAACACGCCCGTACTTGCAAGATGGTTGTTATCAAGAGGAAAAAGAGCCATAAGTTTTCATCCTGCAGCTGCTATTGCTCTTGCTGGAGGAAGGGTCGGCTACGGAGAAGAGTTAATAGATCGGGGAGCGAGAGCAAAGCACAACGGCGCATAAGAAACAAGACGCTCCTCATCTGTTAGACGAGGTGCGAAATGGAAGTTTTCAGGCATTGATTGGAGGGGCACCACGATATACATTGTGAATGTACCTAGGCTTGTGATGTACCGTTATGATAGGCAGAATTTGATAGCCGAAGGTTGAGAGGCCTACGGAGGTGGGTAGGGGAGGGGCGCCCAGAAAGATACATACTGGGATTGAAATTTTCTTGAGTAGATAAAGGAATCTTTTTCTTCACGTTTTCAAATATCTTTTTCAGAAATTGACCGTTTGTGGTGGGAATTTCTTACAGATTTAAACAGTTGAGCTTTTCTGAAAAGGATAATTCTCTTTCAAGGACTTTTGGCAAATATAGTACTACAGTAAATACATTACTGTTGCTAAGGCAACGTATTTTTATTTTTTTTTTTCTCTCCAGCCTTGAAAAATGGCAGTTACAGTATGAAAGACCGTGAGTGCTTAGCCTTATACTCACTGGTTCGGAAAGTATTGGAACGCTACATAATACTATGCACTATTTCAAAGGCGAATAGCGCATACGCTTTATGCAGCATTCCGCTACTTTCCGAATCAGCGATTATAGCATACGCCTCTCACAAGGTTCTCACCAATGAAATTACATCTGCAGAATATGGATTCCTCAATTGGTTCCTCATGAATGCTTATCACTAACTCTACGTATTCTTACATATAATTTTCGACGTTGGATATGTGGTTCTTGTGGTTAATCTGGAGCCAAGTTTGTAACTGTCGAAACCTGCACGTTTCAGTGAGTCCATACGATCCTATCAATTGTACGAACCCCTCATCGTTACCCAGGACCTTCCTCCCTCCTTCTTTAACTGTCCGGCTGTATCTCGCAACCAGGCTACAGCGGCGTTCAGCACATCTGGGAAGATCTCCACTTTTATCTCCTTAAAATATTCCTTTCGTGTTAACCCTCCAAGCAGGTATTATCCTCCTCTCCCACAGGTGCGGTTTGCAAACAACGGGCTATATCTAGCGATTTTGCCTTCATTGCAATAGCTTATTCACTCTGTGGTACAGTCTCCCCTCAGCTGGGTACATGTGTACTTGCCTAGCGTCGTCCCCAGGCGTCATATGTAGTAAGAAGCCTAGGGATTAGGCAATCGAGTCATCTGCCAAAGATACATAAGTACGTTGACAGCGGCATAGACCGACTCCGAGTATCAGTACCATGTTGTCCTCCTCGGCCCGCCGCCCAGCCCCTACCACTCCGCCAGCCTTCGTCGGTCCCCAGCCCCTCCGCCTCCACATTCCCTGCGCTTTCCCCTGCCTCTGCCCCTCCTTCCCCGCCCCTCGTCGGCAGCATCCTCCGCACAAGCTATTATTATACCCCCACAAAGCAGCCTTAACCTATATACGACGATGTAAACTTCTGGTTGAGGGCGAGTCTTGTTGCGTCTATACCATACATATGCATACATATATATACTTACACAAACCACGTTAAAGGGCCACAGTCGACTTCGATTTCCCGTTCCCCTTGACTCTTTCCTCCCTAGCATACCCCCATTTCCACCCCCCCCTCGCCCACATAACCTTCCCCAGTGTTCACAAGTCAAAAGGAACCCTAGCCTGCTCTACCCTGCTCCTGGCCACGCATAGCTAAATGGAACGGGAAGACAAAGAAAATAATAAAAAAGGAAATGCTTAGTATCCTCAGTATGAGACTTTTTTTTGTTCGAGTAATTTAAATATATATAAAAAAAAAGAAATCCACAATATGAGTAAGCCAGTATCAATCATCCCAACACCCACCAACACACAAACATACACATCCCCGCTCCTACCAAAATCAAAGAGGTTGGGGGGAAATCATAAATATGTAATAGAATACGTACCCAAACTATCCATTAACGCTACGAGAGGGGAAAGACAATGAAATAACCACAGATTTTGGTGAATAGAAAAGAAAGAAACGGGGAAGGAAAAAAGAAAAAAATGTGCTGAAATAGCAAAGATATGAAACCACATCCCCCACATCTCCCATCCCAATACTATCACTGCCAGCTGCAAACTCTATAACTTCCAATAATGCTCTTCCTGTGCTTCACGATGCCTCAGGTGATGGCCTCACCGGTGGCATAATCACAGGATTGCCCTCCTGTTGAGACTGCTCCCCCTCCTTCCGCCTGCTGCTGCTGTTACTGTGGAGGCGAAGTGGGAAGGAGAGATGAAGCCACCATTTGCGGCGACGGTGATGCTGACACTACCCTTTGTGGGGAGGTGAGGCAACCCTCTGCGTTGTCGGCACCGAACTCTCTACCCTGGACCCCCTTCCAACGGAAATTGGTGCCATCGGCATCATACCCCCACCAACTCCAGCTCACGTATTCAGCCTTGATGGCTGTTAATTCTGAGATAGTGGCAATTTGGGCACAAAGTATCCTGCCTCCCTGTTGGACATTGTGAGGATCAGAATGGGGATACGACTGTGGTTGCATCTGCAGTGAAGTAGGTAATGACATCGGTGATAACATCCCCCCTTCCGAGCTCATGCTCGTGTCATAGTTGCTATATGAAATACGAGCAGAGCGTGGAGAGTGTGGGGAGCGGGGTGAGTTTGGCGGAGGAAGAGTGGCTTCATGACGTGGAGATTTGCGGTTGTGTTGGCCGTGAGATAATGTTCCTACTGCTAACGCAGACATCCCGAAGTGCAGTTTGCGTGTGAGTGCTGATACTCTGCATGCTCAAGCCCTTCTCAAACGCCAACCCGTGCGCCGGCGCTCGCTTCCTCTCAATCTCCCTTTCCTCCTCTACCGCAATCTGTGCTTCCTGCGATGTGAGCACTGCATAATCCAACGGTTCATGATGTGCAGGATTTGGATTAAAGTAGTCACGATCATCATGGTATTCATCTTCATGGCTGCTGGTAGTATGACTCTGGCTCCTTCATCTCGTGGATGTAGTAGATAGGATGCTACCCTGTGGAATCGTCTCGTCGACGCTGCCTCACCGCCACTTCCGCTCCTCTGCACAATTGAGAATTTACTGCCCTGTTGAACTGCATCATCCTCTCCGTCGCTCGGAAAAAGATCGCCTCTCCTTCGGAAGGACTCTCTACTCGTCTCTGATGACGTTTAGCTCCTTTGCCTCTAACGAGAGAGTGACGGATAATGCTGGTAGGCTCTCGCTAAGTTGCCTATTGCACCACTCCCGAAGCACGATCGCCATCATTGCCACCACGAGCATTTCATGGTTATCCCAACGTCTTATCAACGGCTCCCTTTCCTCCTCACCTTCTCCATCTGCATCGTTGTAGCTTGGAAACTCCCTCGGCATTCCCTGATGCTCCTGCAAGTCTGCGGCACCAGGCCTATGCCGTAGCACGACGGGAATCTCGACAGGATCTCAATCATGCTTTTATTGGGTATAACTGTTGGATCTGGCTCTCCATCATGCGGTGTAACTGCTGTTCTCTTTCTCCTTCCACTTATCAACCCCTATGTCCCACTTCGAATGTCCCTTGTACCACTAGATGAGGATCCAGTCCCGTTGCCAATACTGTACTACATCTACTCGCTTCTCCTTGGTGCGTTTCTAGCAAGCAACCGATCTAGCCCCATGCCAGGAATCTGCCGCTCGGTCCACGTCCACCGTCAAAGTCGAAAGGGATCTCACTGTTCCCTTTGATGTGATGTGGTGTGGTATGTGAGAAGTTCGCGGAGCAGAGTGCTGTAACTGCGCAATGACTTCGGAGGTGATGTCTGCCACTTTGTGTCGCTGGTATGTTATGCTTCACTTCACCGGTTCCGCCTCAATCTAGCTGTATCTTTATCGAATCCCTCCAGATTTCCAAATCGCTTCCATTGTAGGTACGGGTCAGCTTCCGTCAGACATAAAGTATGTATAAGCTTTGTGTGACGCAACCCAGTAAGTACTAGTTCCCCACCCATTGTCAGTGTCGTCCCGTAGGTATTCCTGTTTGTCTCTCCTACTTTAAGCCTCCAATATCCAACACAAGGGATTCTCAAACAATTGCTTTATATGCCACCAGAACAGTTCTGAACAGCACACCCGTACATACATTCCCAGTAACACCCGCCAAAAACTGAGTCACGAAACAGGAGCCTAGTAGACCCTAGTTCCTGGTACATGCTGCCGAAATCCGGGATACTTGATTTTGTACGCTCTTAATGTACCGAATGGGAACGTAATGCTTTGGATGAAAGGTAAAGTAACTCGGCACTAGTACATACTGGTGAGCCCGAATTTGAAGTTTGTCCAACGATGCTTGAAAGAGGAGAACTAGAAGAACGTAAAGGAAAGCCAGTGTAGTATATTTAGATATGCAGAATTCAAGTGAAGGAAGGTTCTTGGAAGAGTGAAGCTGTAAGACCGGGAGTGAATCCTGCGAGGACCGAGGACGCTTCGTAGGCGGAATTCAATTTCCAACATGATAGCTCACACTATCTCCTAATTTGTGCTCGAAGCGACCCATGGTATTGGACCAGCAACGTACGAAATGATCCGCCCGTTTTTCCTCCATTCGAGAAATATCATAATACAAGCAAATAGGAAGGCGCATGGACAGGGCTGGGATTGCAAAAAGCTAAAGCTTCTATGCACGGGAGAGTCGATGCCGAGCGGAGCAATTTATGGCGAGGGTGAAGTGGGCCCTATATGTCATACATATATACTAGTACTCCCTTGTAGATCGTCAGTCAAAATAAGCTTCATATGGCCAACATGCATTGTATCACACATTGGATTACAAGCCGAAAATATGCAACTAAATACTACCGACATACGACTCTGAACATGCCACCCCAGTTTGCAGAATAAACATCCCAGTTAATCATTATTTCGCGCTGAGTGTTGTGATACCCAGAAAAGCTCCATATCACTATCTTGTTCACCATATACAGTAGTAAATTCAGTTCTATGAACAGTTATTTACCGCCCAAGGCGACGGTAGTCGAGAGGGACATGTGTACATTTGTGGGGCATGAAGAGGTGGATAAGGGATTGAAGGCAGAATCATTATATTGCATGAACGCATGGGCGAGGACGGGGAGAAGGCGTATGAGTAGAAGAGTGAGGGGATGTATGTCAGTAGGTGTTGCCAATGACTGCCAGCCCCAAGCAGGTTGCCTTTCATCCTCGCTTCCTCACACAAGCTCCACATCTCAGCTACACTCAGCCCCCTCCTTCTCTAACTCCACCTACAGCCTTTACCCTGAACATGGAACCCTTCCCTAGGTTGTTCATGTTCAATGCTGTTACCCTGAACCTGCTAACATCTCGTATGTACAGTAATATTACCCCCCTTCGAGTCTATTGTCCTCTCCCCTTATGACAACGGGACTTCTGTTCTACATGCCCCCGCCCTCTCTCTTGTTCCTCCAATCCTCTTGAGCCCCTTTGAAGACCCGTATACCAACGCTCTATATATTTTAGCCTACATGTGCCAGACTACTCATAATCTCTTCTTCTACACACACTACATACGAATTACTGAATATTCACTCTCATGCACATATTATATATAGTCGACCTCCGCTTACTTTGCTACTGTATACCTCACCCCCTACCTATTTAGCTCCCGCACCTCTATTACGCACAAGTTTAACCGAGCCAGACTATGTGGGCATGTGGTACAAGTTCTAGCTTTAAATGAAGAAAAGGTTCACTTGAATGTGAAAAAGTCTCTATCTAAAAGCCGTATGACCCGCACTCCCCCGCAAATTCCCCCCTCACCCCCCACTTCGGCTATTTGGCAATTGAAAAAAACCAGAGCAAGTACTTTCTCCAATGAATTGTCGAGTTATTCGGGTATATATGAATGAGAAATGGAACATCTATGCAAAATGAAAGCGTGAATACATGAATAAATAAAACAACCAAATAATCTGAAAAACAAATAAATAATAGCACTATAACAAAAGCCCGCAGAAAACCTTTCCTAATCCATAGTGACTTTCTGACACTTTATTTTGTTACTTCAGAGCAGCCTGACATCTTTCTACCCCCTTCATACTCCAAAACAGTATCTGAATGCTCAGCGCCCAGTGTCTTTTCTCTTCCTGCTAATGCCCGCTGAAACAGCTCCATTGCCTGACTATATTCCCTTTGATCTTCATATAATATTGCCATGCTGTAGACAGTATCAAGGGTGCTTGGATGGTTCGCACCCAGTGCCTTTTCTTTTCCTGCTAATGCTCGCTGATACAGTTCCAGTGCCTGGCTATATTTCCCTTGACTTTGATATACTATAGCCATGTTGTAGATAGTACCAAGGGTATTTGGATGGTCAGCACCCAGTGCCTTTTCCCTTCCTGCTAATGCCCGCTGATACAGCTCCATTGCCTGACTATATTCCCTTTGATTTTCATTATAATTTGCCATGTTGTGGACAGTTCGAAGGGTGCTTGGATGGTTTGGCACCCAGTGCCTTTTCCCTTCCTGCTAATGCTCGCTGATACAGTTCCAGTGCTTGGCTATATTTCCCTTGACTTTCATATACATTTGCCATGCTGTTGACAGTATCAAGGGTGCTTGGATGGTCAGTACTAGTGATTTTTTCACCACCCTGCTAATGCTCGCTGATACAGTTCCAGTGCTTGGCTA
The DNA here is from genome assembly GCA_015179045.1 of Kalaharituber pfeilii. Lineage (NCBI taxonomy): Eukaryota > Fungi > Ascomycota > Pezizomycetes > Pezizales > Pezizaceae > Kalaharituber > Kalaharituber pfeilii. The sequence continues at coordinate 23,861 of WHUZ01000220.1, forward strand.
TATTTCCCTTGATTTTGATATACATTTGCCATGTTGTGGATAGTATCAAGGGTGGTTGGATGGTCAGCACCCAGTGTCTTTTCTTTTCCCGCTAATGCTCTCTGATACATCTCCAGTGCCTGGCTATATTTCCCTTGCTTTTCATATACTACGGCCATGTCATTAACAGTATTAAGGGTTGTTGGGTGGTCAGCACCCAGTGTCTTCTCAAACCCTGCTAATGCCACTGACACCGCTCCAGTGCCTGATTATATTTCCCTTGATAAAATATACCATTGCTAGGTTGTGGACAGTACCAAGGGTCGTTAGATGGTCCGCACCCAGTGATTTTTCACAACCTGCTAATGCTCGCTGAAACAGTTCCAGTGCCTCGCTATATTTCCCTTGACGAGTATATAACCAATCCCATATCTATGACAGTTCCAAGAGTGTTTTGATGATCAGTACCTAGCACTTTTTCTCCCCCTTCTAATACCCGCTGATACAATCCCAGTGCTTGGTTATATTTCCCTTGTCTCTGATATAGTCCTGCCATGTCATAAATAGTATTCAGGGTTTCTAAGTGGTTTGTGCCCAGCAACTTCTCCCTTGTAGCCAATACGGCCATACATATTTCTTCTGCCTTTCTATAATGACCGTGGTTTTCGTAGACCCAGTAGAGAGTATCCAAGGCTGTCAGTGACTCCTCCTTTTCCAATGGTAGATCCTTCATTTGCCTTTCCACAGCAAAAAGATGTGTCAAATTTCGCCGCTCAAAGATCCAGTCACTAACCGTACGTTCTTCTTGCGTT
>WHUZ01000221.1:0-24615 GCA_015179045.1 Kalaharituber pfeilii
AATTCAGTTTAGGCCTCTATAGTTGATATATAAGTGGAGTTTGTCATTCTTCTTTAGAATAAATAGGATGGGTATACCTGCTAGGGATTGTAAAGGTCAGATCTTTCCTTCTTTTAATATTTGTTTGAAGTATTGTTTAAGTATCTCTAACTCTTTCTTACTTGGTCAATAGATAGGTCCCTATAGAGGATGTTGTCCTTCTTGTAAAGATATGTAGTGGTTATTACTACTAGGCACTTCAATATTGTAAAGTGGTAGTAGTTGTTACAGAGGTGGTAAACACAGAAAGTTACCATCTACCAGGTACTTGACTAGCGATACTCACTAGTCCTCTGCGTAGCTCATATAGTACTCATTATACAACTACAGTGCCTTTCTGGCTGTCGCATGTCACTTACGTCGCATATGCGCATTTCGTATACACTTGCATTTTTCGCTTTCACATGCTTCACCGGCTGTCTACACTATGGTCGCAGTGAACTCATAACAGTACCCCCCTCTTAGGGCAACTTCTTCGGGTTGCTATATGAGTCTACCCCTACCCTGGCCATCGTGGATTATCCCATGCACTATACTATATAACCCTTCCGATCAGGATGTCAGCCAGAGATCCGATACATCACTTTATCCTTGCTGCTGCCTCAGACGCATTGCGCAAGCGCCACCCATCACTTAGCATGCCAGAATTACATAGCATCACCTAATATCAATATTTTGCCATCTTACATGGCCTTCCATATTGCTCTTGGCTCTGGCTCTGGCTCGTGACTCTCACTCTTTGGCTCTTGGCTCAGGTAAGGTCGTACTTTCTACGGCTTTAATACTTAATACTCAGGGAATTGGTGAGATAAGTTAAGTATTGAATCGGTGACTAGTTTATCGCTAGTCAACTGTTACAGAGGTGGTAAACACAGAAAGTTACCATCTGCCAGATCAAAAAGATACTTGACTAGCAATACTCGCTAGTCCTCTGCATAGCTCATATAGTACTTATTATGCAACTGCAGTACCTTTCCGGCTGTCACATGTTGCTTACGTCACATATGTGCATTTCGTATGTGCTTGCATTTTTCACTTTCATGTGCTCTACCAGCCGCCCACACTACAGTCGCAGTAAATCTGTAATAGTAGTCTGGTATGAGTAGTATAGCTAAAGATGAGTAATAAAGAAAAGCAGGTAAGAGGTAAATGATAAACTTAGAGTTTAAGTAAAACTTAGGACACTGCTAATATCTTAATTCTTTCTAACTAATAGCAAAAGTTCAAGCTTATATATTAAGTACTCATTATATATAACTTATCAATAATTAATAATATAACTATAACATGATAACACTATCTTATAAAATAGATAAGTAAATATAGAACCAGTAATGTAATAGAAATATATGATAATATAGATCTCCTTTCTAAAACTAATAAGCAAGTGAAACATTATCTATATTGCAACTATACATTATTAGTAAAGGTATTATAAGTAACATCAATTGCTTTATAAGCACTGTATATATATTAGTGCAGTATATATATAGAAATTGACATACACATCTATAAAGTAACTACCGAACAATTAAAGTGTACCATAGCTCATCTAGTATTAATCAGATATATCTTGGCAAGTCTTATAATAGTATGATAGTAGTACCTTTCTAATATTCAGTAGATCTTTACCTTTAGCTATAATATTATCCTACATCTTAGAGGTCCTTCATTCTGAAGGCCCACTAAGTCGACTCAAGAGTATTGTTGACCTTTCAGTAGATTAGTGAAGTTATCTTTTATAGCTAAGCAATTCAGTATACTATAATATATAGTACTTATTCATTAATAACTTTTGTATTAATGGCTAATAGTAAAACTAGTATATTCTATACAACAGTATTAGATATGTTAAGTACTAGTTTATATAGTACTCACATAAAATTCAAAGTCTTTTAATATTTGAGTCTTTAGGCTTATGTGAGTTATTCTCATGAAACTTTCTGTATGATTTAATACTATATTAAAGGTTTGTAAGTGGTTACCATGTATTGTTGTCTTTATTGTGCCCTTGCTAACAGATTTGGTATTTGATCTAATCTTGGACCCTTCTACTATCAATAACACAGTTAATATTATACTAGAGTTCTTCTTCATCATCATTAAGGTCTATTTGGTCTTCATTTTAGACTCAGTATAGCTTTAGGGGACTAGTGTTAATGACTTTATATAGGTAGATACCTCAGAGTAAGTCAAGCTCATAGGCATGCCAACTAACAACTCTCTTACCTTTATAAGGACCAATATACTTATTGCTAAGTACCCTATTATTACCAATGACAACCTAGTCATTGTATAGGGTAATAAGGACTTGCTTTTCTACTTGGAACTGATAAGACTTCTCAATATGAAGTTGAGATCTCTTATTATTTGTTTTCTTAAGAATATGGTAGATGTTAATATAAATCATAGTCATTTGGTTGAGCCAGTCTTCTGTTGCAGGTAATGCAAAAGTATGATCATCTGAAATATGTATAGTTTTTGAGTTGAATCTATATAAGCTTTTGAAAGGTATATAATTATGAGTAGAGATATGTGAAGAGTTGTAAGTGAACTTAGCTAAGAGTAGCTAAGTGTTACGGCTAAAGGTAAAGACCTACCGAATATCGGGAAGGTACCACCCCGTACCGTTATAAGACTTGCTAAGATGTATCTGATCAATACTAGGCGAGCCGCGGTACACTTTGGTTGTTCGGTGGTTACCTCACAGACGTGTGTGTCGGTTCTTGTACGTACACTGCACTAATACATGCACGTTGCTTACGGTGCCGGTCACGTTGCTTACGTTGCAACCGGCGCCGCTTACAATACCTTTACTAATAATGCACGGTTGCAACATAGATAACGCTTCGCTTGCTTATTGGTTTTGGAAAGGGGATCTGCGCTATCATATGTTTTTATTACGTTACTGTTTCTATATTTATTTATCTATTTTACGAGATGGTGTTATCACGTTATAGTCATATTATTAGTTGTTGACGAGTCATGTATGACGGGCACTTACTATATAAGCCCCAGCTTTCCGCCGTTAGTTATAAAGAATTAAGACACTAGCGGTGTCCTAAGTTTTACTCAAACTCTACGTTTATCACGTACCTTTCGCCCGTGCTTCTTCGTCGCTCACCTTTAGCCGTACCATAAGTATCGGACCGCTATCGCTTAGCAACGTTAAAGCGCCTGGCAGTAACACTAAGTAGTCTAATGGTTTTAGCAATCATGACAGAAGATATAAAGGTACTACTTTAATATTTGGATGCCTCTTTCAGAGAGGCTATTAGTCTAAGGATACTGGGCAGTAGAGAGCCAGAGCTTGATATCAAGCTTATATTATAGATTACAACTGACTGTTTGCAAACTATTGCACTAAAAGGTAGAACTACTGGTACTACCCGGTAGTACAGTCGGTATATATAGAAGTATCCATATAGGCCAGTCAGCGACTTGCTTATGTTTGTGCATATGGTCAAGGATCTTAGCTCCCTTAGATATCTATATGTACTAGTAATTAGCTTCCCTCTACCACCATAGCATGCCAAGCTATGACATTACTCTCCTGCAAGCAGAGTATGTCTTGGACTCTTTATAGTATATTAATTCCCAGTCATCTGTTACCACCTTAGGGCTTTAATTTCATGTACCACCACCATACTACTTTATAACCAGTGACCGGCATGTGACTGTAAGCTACTTATCAAATTCAAAGGTCACTTGTAGTATCTGATGTTCACTACAGGCAAGATTTGAACTGGCGACCCGACCAGTAGTACTGTTATGGATTGCAACTAACTGTTTGCAAACCATTGCACCAAAAGGTAGAACTACCAGTACTACCCGGTAGTGTGGTCGGTATATATAGAAGTATCTGTATGGGCCAGTTAGTGACTTGCTTACATTTACACATATGGTCAAGAATCTTAGCTCCCTTAGATGTCCACATATACTAGTAATCAGCTTCTCTCTGCCGCCATGGCATGCCAAGCCATGACAGCTTGTTATTGATCTCTTTCTAGTATATAGAAGCAAATTGACATCTATGGTTAGAGATAATTGCAAGAGATAGACTATAGTGTCACAATATCTTATTAATATAAACAGATGCAATGTTTGTAGCTGTCTAAGTTATCTTAGCTAGTATATATTATTGTACTTTAGTGAACTGATCAGTAATAATGAGAATAGCATTAAAGCCTTCTGATTCTAGTAGTTCTCCAATAAAGTCTATTGTGATCTTCTCAAAGAGTTTGATACCTATTGGCATTGGGATAAGTTGTATCCATCATGAGTATCTGTCTGCTTTAGCCTTTTAATAGATAGTATAACTTGCAACATAGTGTTGAGTATCTTCCTTCTATCCATCCTAGTAGAAGTCCCTTAATATAATTTCATGAGTGTAGTGTACTCTCCAGTGACCAGCAATATTAGAGTCATAGCATTGCTTCATACCTTCAGGTCTGTATTCTTCCAGTACTATTAATAACTAGTCTTCTCTTCTTTTCCAGTTGTCAATATTAATACCATCAAGATCATAATCTCTTTCAACAAGTTTTCTGTTAATTAGGTATTATCCATTTTTAACTAGTTGTACCTCTAGTTTGGCAGGGTCATCACTGGACCTCCTAGTTAATGCATCAGCCTTTCCATTATCCACTCCTTTCTGGCAGTGATTCATAAAGTCAAACTGATATAGTTTAATATACTAGTTTACTTGTCAAAAGTTGAGCCTTTGCTTAGAGGCAAAGTAGGTAAGTCTATAATAGTCAGTATATATGTTAATGTGAATGCCTTGTAATTAGGTATACTATTTATAGAAGCAGTCAACTATGATAAGAAGCTTCTTATTATAGATAGGATAATTGCATTCTATAGAATTAAGAGCCCTAGAATGGAAATCGATTAAGTGAAGAGTTTTGACTTGGTTGGTAGTGTAGTATTAATAGAGTATACCTGCAAAAGCTTGGTTACTGGCATTGGTCTCTATGATTATTAGAAGAGTATGGTTATACTGCTAGAGTATTGGTACGAACATGAAGGTATCCTTTAATTTATTAAAGGAGTATTATTGTACCTCAGTCTAGGTAAAAGGTATGTTTCTAGTCAGTTGGGTCAGTAGTTGGGTTTTGGTACTGTAATTTTGGATAAATTAGTAGTAGTAATTCACAAAACTCAAGAACTTTTGAATGTCTTTCTTTTTTATTAGAACAGGCCAGTCAGCAATAGTACTAAGTCTTTTTAGGTCTATTTTGATTTTAGACCTATTAATAAGGTATCTGAGGAATATAGTTTCTTTAATGTGGAATTCTGACTTCATAAGATTGATAGTAAGTTCATATTTAGTAAGCTTAGCTAGGACCTGTTCCACTATCTTTTGGTATTCCTGTTTCAGTCCTTTTCCCATAGATTAATATGTCATCAATATATCAAACTACTCTATTGATGTCCTTTAGTATTTTGTCTATCATTTTTTGGAATGAAGTAAGGGCATTAATTAATCCAAAGGATATAATAGTATATTCGAACAAGTCTTTCTTTATCTTAAAGGCAGTCTTCTATTCATCACCAGACTTGATTCAAATAAGGTAGTAGCCACTTTTGAGGTCTAATTTGGTAAACTATTTAGTTTCTTGAGTTTTTTCAAGGAGTTCGGCCATTAGTAGTAGGGGGTATTAGTTTGAGATAGTAAGCTTATTAACCTGCTAATAGTTCACATATAACTATAATAATCTATTCTTCTTACAAACAAAAAGTATTGGTGCATCAGCTGCTAATCGGGACCCTCTAATATTCCTGATAGGTAGGTACTCTTCTAAATATCTCTTCAGAGCTTTCTCTTCCTCTCATATAGTCTTATATATTGGGCCATTAGATACTTTAGTATTAGAGTCTTCAAGTAGGATTTCATAGTTCCAAGGTCTATGAGGGGTAATTGGTAAGCCTGTTCTTTGAAAAAAGGTTTAGTGTAATAGGAGTACTATTTACGTGCATCAATTATTAGTAGTATATCTCTTTCCTTCTATGATTCCTTATTTAAATCCAAAATAGAAACAGAAGGGAGATTAATAAGAGTACAAGGAATAGTTAAACTAGAAATATTATAAACCAAATACTGATTAGGACAATCTACCAAAAAACTTTTTTCAACAACTAAGACAATCTCAAAAGAAGTTCCCTATCACCTATATCTAAATATTTTGTATTCAAATCCAAAACAATTCTATCTATCTTATTTCTATAGGAATCTAAAGCAGTAAGATAAGAAAAAGAAGTATTAACTACTATAGTTCCTCCTTTTAATAATGATCTATCACCTTATCTAAACCTAATAGGTCTTTCTCTTTTCCTCTATCCCAATTTCTTTCTCAAATCTAATAATATGCAAGAAGCAGATGCACTAGGATTAATAACTACTCAGACCTTAAGATTGAGAGTTTTAAACTCAATATCAGTAGTGAGGAGAGGATAATATTTGGGAGCTTTACCAAAGGTACTATTAGGATTGCTTACTTATTTCCTAACTCTGGTTTCTTCTTGATATTTTCACCATCAGAGTTCAGCTTAGTGATATGAAGGATATCTTAGTCAGTTTGTCTTTATTTGTTTTGTAGGACTCTATTTACTCAGTTCTTGAGAGTCTTGGTAGTCTCTACATCTCGCTTTCACTTATTGTCACTCTTGGGTTTGGTGTATGTTCAACCTAACTAACAGTCCTTCTCATCATGATCTTTCTATCTATATTTAACACACTTTCCTCAAGCTCTTTAATCTTATTTGACCTGAGACAGTATGCTGTTATAGTTCTTTTAGTTCTAGAGTATGTAACATACTGGGGTAGCAGAGAATGAATAGAGGATTGAGATGTTAGTATTTTTTTCATAAAGAGCTGGAGTAGGTTGAGGCTGATAGGGTGATAGTATACCCTGTAATCAAAATAGCAAGTAGTTTAACCTTCTTCCAGTTTGTCATTACCTGAGAATATCTAGCCATTAGATTCTAAACCTGAATCTTGAGGTTTGGCATAACTATAATAATAAAAGCTTAGTCTTATACTTTAGCAAGTCAGTTGAGTCTATCAATTTCTATAAAGAAGTCAATAATAGGTCTAGTATACTTTACCTTTTAGAGTTTTTATACAGCTTTAGCAGTTTTCTGTAGATTAGAGTATATAGCCTAAATAAGTACTTTAGCTTCTGCCTGAGTTACTACTATGTCTTTAGTATCTCACTACTAGTCTGATACTTTTCCCTCTATATATTGGGTAAGCAGGTTAAGTCTAAGTTGATTGCTATCAGCTTTAGTCATCCAGAAGTATAATTGGAGCTAGTGGAAAAAATCATTTACTTTATCCTATCATCTATTGAAGGTTAATATGTTGATTCAGAGAAAGACTTTCGGTTCTTGCTAAGATGTAGAAAGATCTCTTAGTAGGAGATGTTGTCACCTAGGAGAGGGGCTGCTACTACCGCCACCACTATAACAATCTAGAGAAGAAGGTGAGTCACTACCAGGAAGAGCAACAGGAGGAGCCAGAGGTGAAGAAGGAGTATTTCCAGAAGGTTTAGCTAGATCCAGCTTCTTTGTCTGGGCCAATTTCATCCAAGTCCCAAGTATATTCAATATCATATGAAATTTCGGTGATGAGGAGGTTGATTTGGTTAGCAAATTCCATCATGATATCTTTCTTTTATTATTAAAGAGCAGCTATGAACTTAGTATTCAAGGCAACCCATTATTAGTTTAGGCAGGCATTAAAGTTATTATACTGCTATTGTATATGCCCTAGGAGTTCATTCTTCAGGGCTTCTAGGTTGTAGGTAGTCGTAGCCTAGTTAGCCTCTCTCTGTTGGTAGTAGGTGGTGGTAAGGTTCGTAATATCTATGTAAGCCTTTCTGACTTTATCTGAAGTTTGCTTCATAGCTTTCTTTAGCTTCTGAGTAGTCTCATTTGTAGTCTTTCAGAAAGCTGCCATTTCTGGTATTTCTTTATAGGCCTGTGCTATCTTCTTTGATATTTTGGAAGCTAGTATAAGAGTCTAGTATACTGCCTTCTTTCCCTTTAAGGAGGATAAAGATAAAGATTCCTACATAGATTCAAATACTCATAAAAGTAATCCTCTTAGTTTTAGTGATTACACTTTTGGGATCTTAGAGAAGATTGGGGCTTGTTGCAGTAGTAGATACAGTATCAAGGGGCTCTGAGACCAAAGGTATGGCTGCTACTAAGAGTATTATAACAGAAGATATTCCAATATGGGAAGTAATAGTTGGAACTATATATGTAGCATTCCTTATAAAGATACTTCTGTACGTTTAATCACCTTAAGGATTTTGGCTTCAGGTAATAGTCCAAGTATATAAGTGACTAGAGGTTTGGCAGCAGGGTTGTATTCTAGATCAGCTTCCATAAAGCTATAGATTGAGTCTTCATATTCTTCTAGATCCTTAAAAGGTTAGTTATTGAGTAGAGAGGTAACTTCAATAGAGTTATTTTAGGAAACTTTTGATATTATAGTTTATACAAGTCTAGCTCTTTACATGAGGAAAAGATGTGAGCAGACAATAGCTAGCTCTTACTATATAGTATTTAGCTATGATACTAGCTAGCAGATATAGTCATCAGTAACTATCCAGAGCCAGTACCTCTTATCAACCTCTTGCTATTAAAATTTGATGTCAGTATAGAGTTGCTCTTACTACAATTGCTGCAACGTAAGCTCATCATAGTAAAAATTAACCTGCTCTCTTAATTCTTGTATATGGGTTAGTAGATTATGGTTATTAGCAAGTATCAGGTATGCAAGTAATATGATCAGAAGTAGGATATAGAGTATGAGGATAAATAAAAAAGCAGTAATGTAATATTACTGCTAGGCACTTTGATATTGTAAAGTAGCTATAGTCTGGTATAAATGGTATGGCTAAAGATGAATGATAAATAAGAGCAGGTATAAGGTAAGTAATAAACTTAGAGTTTGAGTAAAACTTAAGACATCGCTAGTGTCTTAATTCTTTTTAACTAATGGCAGAAGTTCAAGCTTATATATTAAGTACTCATTATATATGACTCATCAATAATTAATAACATAACTATAATATGATAATACTATCTTCCAAAATAGATAGGTAAATATAAAAACAGTAATATAATAGAAATATATAATAATATAGATCCCCTTTCCAAAACCAATAAGCAAGTGAAACATTATCTATATTGTAACTGTGCATTATTAGTTAAGGTATTATAAGTGATACTAGTTGCTTCATAAGTATCATATATGTATTAGTGCAGTATATGTACAAGAACTGACATATACATCTATGAAGTAACTACTGAACAACCAAAGTGTACCACAGCTTACCTAGTATTGATCAGATATATCTTAGCAAGTCTTATAATGGTACGGTAGTGGTACCTTCCTGATATTTGATAGGTCTTTACCTTTAGCCATAATAGTAGTTATAGGATTGATAAGAAGGTAGTTTTACTAATGATTTGGAGTCAAAAACCCTTAGAAATTTCTTCTTTCATACGGCTAAATTAAAGATTACTTCCTTACCAGCTTCTATTTAGTAAATGCATACTTAGGATATCTTCTTTCTGATAATGCATAGATATCCATCAAAAAATACTTCTCTTTCTTACCACTCTTTAGTTATATATAGTTTCTCCACTTTACCAAGTTCAAAGTACCTAGTCTTAATATATTCCAAGTATTTGATATAGTTTAGTTCAATATAGTCTAAGTCCTAATTAATGTATAGCTGATAACTAGCTAACTAGGTTATAGATAAAAGTACATCATAGTTATATCTTCTATTGCCTATATTGAAATTGATTAGCTCTTTATGAATCTATTCACCATTATCAATAAGGGTTATTTAATATTTTGAGGTATATTTAGTTCTAATATTGGATAGAAGTACTCTATCGGCTCCTCTGATCTTGATGGGGGTTTTGCTTTTGATGCATAGGACTGGTAATTTGTTAGAGAGTATTGATGTTTCTGCTCTAGTATTAATACATGCCCTAATTATTATAGATTTCTAGATACTATTTTTTTTCCATTTTAGCTTAGCTTTGTAGATAATTGATTTTTTTATTAGAAGTCCTTTGAGAATTGAAGAAGGAGTAAGGCTAACTGGAGAATTAGGAGAAGGGGCAGATACTTCATTGGCTAAGATCTGCCTCTCTAGTTTCCTAACTCAGATTTATTGAGAGTAGTAATATGAGATGCTAAAGTATGAGCTTATATCCTAGTTAAGTCTCCTTTATTCTCTTGCTTGATCTTTCTTACCTCTTTTTTATCCTTCTTCTTGTCATCTTCTCTCTTCCTCTTAATACTTAACTGGTTAGTCTGTTGGATTATCTTCTATTTCTTTACTATCTTCATAGCTATACACTTGCTAAAGGTATACTTCTGTTGTTCACAGCAAAAGTATTTTTCATCAGCTTTCCATTTGGCACTGAGTTCCTTAGAGAAGTCAAAGGAATATAAGTTAGGCTTAGAGGTTATATATTTCATACTGTTCTTCTTCTTGTCTACAGATTGTTTTTCTTTTGAATAGCTACTAGGTTTGTTACCACTACTATGACCCACAACTTATATTATTCACTTATCCTATATACTAACTACTATTACATATTTGTACCAGTCATCAAACAATTTATTAGGTACTTTTAGCTATATAAAAAAGAATTAGGCAATATGTCTTTTCAATCCTTTAACTACCTTGTCTTTAAATAGGTTATTATTGTAATTAGTAAGATAGTTCATTTTCTTTATGGTAGTGATATAGTCTATGATTTTACTCTTCTACATATAAGTATTGAGTTTATCTTGTATTTGCTGCTCTTGTATATAGATTCCTATTCCCTCTACTAAATCGTCTATTCATTTTTCTGATATAGTATCTTTTCAAGCCTCTGAACCTATGTACATATGTTTGTTTTAGTTATGCTACTAGTATTCTGCTGCCTCTTTGGTTAGAGATCAGGATACATATAGAATTTTAGTATTTTTTGCAACAAAAGTTCGGCAGTGCTCTCGGAGGTATACTAAGTCTATTACTTTAGACTTTCATACTTGTAGTCTGTCTAGGTTACTATCCCAAGTTCTTAGAGTTGGGAGATAGATGAATGGAATATACTAGCCAGTAGGTTCGGGTTCAAGTAAATTCTATTATCTGGTTTTATGCCTAGCTTTCTTTCTTACAGGAGAAGATAGTACTAGTCGAATAGAGAAAATAGTAGTTACTATTCGTACTAAGGATAGTAATCTAATTGGTAGTTGAGATAGTAGAAGTACAACCTCTAGAGCTGCTACTTTATCTTATAGTTCTTTATTCTAGTTCTTAAGGGAGTTGATTTCTACTTCTAAAACTATTATCTCTCCTTGACTAGCTATAATAATGCCTTTTTAAGCTGTGATTTTTTTCTTCTAACTCTCTTTTCTTAGTCTTTTCTTAGTTAAGAAGAATCTTAGTACTCTGTAATTGAGACTCTAAGGCTATGACCATTAATATTTTCTCATTTAGGGACTTGATAATAGTAGTATTTGTATTTTTAGTATACTTCCTATCTAGGTTCTGAACCTTCTTCTTTGTTTCAGCTTCCTACTTAAGTTTAGCAGCTTCTATTTCGAGTCAGTAATTCTTCACTGCTGCTAGAACTATTGTCTCATATTCAGCTTTTTTCCTTAGTCAACTGTTCTTGAACCTTGGTTTCCTAAGCTCAGGCTTTAGCTTAGATTTATACTTTATAACATTACTTGTACTTGTTGGCATTAGCCCTAAGTTGATTCTAAAGATTGATGAATTGCAGTTTGATGAATTCAACTCTTTTCAGTCTATATCTATTTCTACTAGTAATAATTCTAAGAAAGAATAAGTTGTCTCTGTTCAAGCTTTCTTGATTTTTTCAGCTATAGTTTCTCTAAGGTATAAACTTATATTATAAGCCCATAAGTTAAATTAGGCAATTAGTATATTAACATGGCCCAAGTCTACTACCTGTAGGATAGGGAGTAGAAAAGTAATCTTCTCTTATCTTTAAAGAACTAGTAGGTCTAATCACTTTTATTGGACTTCAATCCAATCTAATTCTCTAGTATCCTTAATGAGTATTTAGTTATATATAGGATTTTGTCTACAGCTAAAGTTCTAGACTTGGTATAGTAGTAAGAGCTGACTATGCAGCTTCAAAGCTGAGTACAGAGTTCACTTTATCTTTGGATCTTTATAAAATTAGTTCATTCCCAGCAGACAAGAGTTTTAAGAGTTCAGAAAAGTTATGAAATACTACTATTAGTTATTTGTAAGGTGGTGGTGAAATAAGACCTAATAAATATAGTGTTATAGGGTATATTAAGGATAAGCTATTTACTAAATAACTAAGTACACTATAAAATATAATTAAATATAAGTCATAGAAAATAAAGTAATTAAGGTAGTAAGAAAGCTTTATATTTATCAGAGTTGAGTTTCAGATCCTTGCCCTTCTAACTCTAATAGGTTAGGCTTCTATTTATACAAAATATAGTTCTTCAAAGCTGTTAACAAATTCAGCTTGAAAGGATTCTGGAGATCAAGCCGGACTCTAAAAAATACTAAGTTACAGCCTTTCTTTTTAACTAACTCTTATAATAAATTCTAAGACAATAAATACAAGAACTTGAAATCTCTAATGCAAGCCTCTATCTAAAAATACTATCATAACTCCAATTGCTATAGAAAGACCAATAGTTATAAAAAGACAAAAAAAGCTTATTATATAATAAATAGTATAATAGAAGCTGGTAGAAGAGTTAGTAATTAAGATTACTTCTCTTAGTAGTTACTTACTTCTTAATTGAAGAAGTTTCACTATTATGAGCCTAACTAGTATTAGATTAGCTAAACTTCTGACTGGTAGTCTTTATAGTTAGTAGTACCTTTTAATAATACTTAAATAAGATAGTATTATAGTATGAGAATAGTTATGCTTATAATACTTCTATTATATTGATATCTTTTCTACTACTATAGATTTTTCTAATCTGTATTTTTTATTATATCTCTCTGTCTCTATGCCTTAATATATTTGTTATTATATTACTGCTAATTGACTAGTCATATATGATGGCTAAAAGTTTATATAAACAAGCTAAATAGTTTATTAAAAGAAAATCAAGATATAAGTAGTATTTTAACTTAAAGTCTTATTCAATACTCTTATATAACCTTTTGTTATCTACTTCACTACCTTTATAAATCTGAAATTGCTTTAAGAGTCATTCTTATAAGTTTAGTAATACTTATACTAATATATTAGTAGTAATAGGTGTTAATTTTTAATAGTAATTTTATTTAGTCCTTGATAATCAATCTACAGTCATAAAGATCTAGTGGCCTTTTTAATGAATAGTATAGAGGTATCTGCAGGTAATAAGCCATGCTAAATAAAGCTTTTAGATAAGTTTTCCTCAATATAGATCCTAAGAGTTTGTAGTTCTTAAATTATTATACTATATAGTAGACTGAATAGTGGCTGTTTGCTCTCATATAATGGAATTATGTGGTCATAAGGTTAGTATAGTAGTAGCTTGCTAGCTTCTTTCTTAGAAAATAGGTCCATATATTTATGATATTCAGAGGGTACTTGTTTCTTCAAGTCTTTAGTAGCTTAAGTAATAATATCTTTAGTATACAAATTTAGCTAAAATATTTAGTTTGTTTTCTTCTAAGTAAGAAGTAAGAAGGCAGAAGTACTAATAGCTACTATTCTGATAGAGTTCACAGGTAGTGTAAAAGGTTGTAGACTTTCCTGAACAGGTTGAAAGTTGTTTGTTGTATTGCAATGTTTTTGGCAATATTTAGAATCAAATTTTATAGTATAGGAAGCTAAGTAGACTGATATATCATACAAGCATAGCTAGAGAAGGCCTAAGACTATAGAGTATTAGAGCTTAATGATAAAAAATAGGGCAATCTCTGTATAGTCCTAAATCATTATAAGTAAACGAGTAATATAAGTGATTTGTCCAGTAGTAATAGATCTACTATCAACTACTTCTATATCATAAGTAACTTTCAATGAGTATATAGGGATATTATTCTGCCTAATAAAATTCTAGTCTATAAAGGTATAGTCAGTAGTACTAGTATTGATAAGAGCTTTAGTAGTAATAGAATTTTTATTGACAACTAAGATAGATTCTACTACAAATAGTAGCCTATCTATTGCTTTTTTCTCTATATTGATTATAGTAGTACTAGATATTTGAAATATAGATGTAAATCCTTTCTAACTTTTACAAGTATTAGTATCTATGCAGAGAGCTAGACTTTTGCCAGTTCAGTAGTCGATTTATCAGTAGAGATTATATTGACTTGCATAGTCTAATTCTCATAGTAAAGAGGGTATTAAATAAGGAGATAGCTCTTCTAACTACAGATAAAATATGCTTTGGTAGCCTATTACCATTCCTTCTCTTTAGACAAAACTTTATTAGATCAAGTTGCTAATAGATTTATAGGTATAGTTCCTTCTGAATTATATGATAGATAAGAGGCTATGATAGTAGAAGTAGTACTAGTAGTTTATGAAGTAGTAGTAGAGTAGGAATTATTAGGCTATTGTTTAGTATTTGTCTTAACCTGAGCTATTTACTACTTAAGATCGATTGCTAGCTCAGCTATGTCTTTAAAGGTCCTTACTCTTCAGTATAATAGTAGCTTATCCTATACTTCAACTAACAACCTTAATTTAAACTACATACATTTACTAAACTCTAATAGTACAATTATACTTGCTAATCTTATAAATTCTGTATAGTAAGTTGAAACATCTCTATTTCCTTAATATAAAGTAGTAAAGTTACAACTTACTATCCTTTACAGATCATGATTACTGAATACTATATTAAGAATATTAAAGAAAGCTCTAATAGTTTATAGAATTAAGATTCTATCTTTGATATATAGTTAGATATGTAAAAGAGCTTTTCTCTTAAGGAGGCCTATAGTATAAACAAGTTTGCTCTTTTCAGTAAAGTAAAGATTAGGATTTCCTTCAAACTTTAAGCTAACCATGTCCTTAAAAGTATCAAAATTCTCTTATAATTCTATATATCTTATAGGATCGAGGACTTTAGCTATTTTAGAGGAAGAGAAGGAGGTAAAAGCAGCTGAGACCTTAGTAGTGAGGTAGTCAACTATCTTGTTTGCTCAATAGAGTTACATATAGATGTCATTAAACTGTTCCTGTAAGATAGTATATTATCTAAGAAAGTTCTGCTATTATTGAGAGAATACCTCATTTTCTTTATAGAGATTCTTGATATACTACTTAAGAGTAGTGCCATATTTATTCATAGTATTAAATAAATTGATAGCCTCTACTTAGTGTATATGATGGTTAGCTTTATTAGCTAGTATAGGTTTTATCTACTAGGCCTATATCTAGTAGTTAAAGATCATTTCTAAGGTCTCTATGATTTTTAGAGTAAAGAGTAGAGCATCAGAAGAAGTCATATTAATATATCAGTTGGTAGGTAATGATATTACAAGCAGGCTGTCTAGATGACTGAGAGAAATATTCTAGTAAATTCTAGTGATTTTAGAGGTATTAAGATTTAGAGGTTTAGAAGTATTATAGTTTAAGAGTTTAGAGGTATCATGGTTTAGGATATTATAAAACTTAGGCCAGACAGATCATTGATTGACAAAACAATAAATAAGAAAGGAAAAAACTATCTACAAGGCAGCTATATTAGGCTCTTATATATATAATAGACTCTGTAGCTAAGAAGCAAACATATAGTAGTAAAATATAGAATTTTCACAACAAGGATATACAATAAAGATATATAGTGAAAGCAGACTTTTTATATCTAGCAAATAATTAGTAACTAGCCTCTCTTAGTAATTCAGCAGCTAGCTTATCATAAAAGTTTAGTAATTGAGCAGTAGTTGATCAGTAGCTGGTAACTATTACCTTAAGTATAGCAATGTAGGTATCAGGTTATGATAATAATAATATATTTAAAGTAGCTATATCAGGTTTGAAATATTATTTTAGATTCATCCCTTTTAGTAATTTATACTAAATTATAGCTATTTTTAAGGTCAATTAGTATAAAATATTTTTCTTTTCTTAGTTGATCTCTAAGTTATACTATAAGAGGTAGTAGGTAGTAGTTCTTAATAGTTATTTGGTTAAGGCCTTAGTAGTTAATATACTTTTAGAGTTTGCTATTTTTTTTTAGAATAAATAGAATTAACATACCTACTAGAGAGTATGATAATTAGATTTTTCTTTTTTTAAGTATTTGTTCAATATACTCTTTAAGGATTTCTAACTCTTTTTTACTCAAATAGTAAATAGATTCTTGTAGTAGTTGTTGTCCTTTTTAAAAAGGTATACGATAGTTGTATATTTGGTATAGAGGTAGTTTTACTACTTATTCAGAATCAAAAATCTTCAATAATCTTCTTTTCTATTCTGTTAGGTCAAAAGTTAATTACTTACTAGAACTTATCTAGTATATTTATACTTAAGGTTTTTTTTATCTTATAATACCCATGTCACTACTATGTGACTGAAGGGTATATCAAGTAATATATAGCTTCTTCGATTTACAATCCTCTATCTTTTCTCTTCTACTCTACTTATTCTACTTAGTCTCTATCTGCTCCTTATTATTCTTCTCTTTTTCTCTGATCTATTACTAAACTTTATTTAATATCTAAAATATCTTGCAGTATATCTGCTAGAAAGAGAGCCAAGATAACTAATCATAATATGCCAGTAGAAAAGTCCAAGAAGTTACAATCTTCTATGAAGATAGTATAGAAATTAAACATTTATATTATAGTCAAGAAGGCTACAGATAAAAGAATAATTACATAGGTAAGTTTAAAATACTTTATCTTTTAGTGAATCTTTAAACTTACTTATTTCATAAATAATTTCAGATAAATGTGATCTAAGTAATGATAGTAGAGATTAGGATATAGAGAACCTAAGTTAGGATCTCAATGATGAAGAGGAGCTAGAATCTGATATAGAAGAATCTCAATAAGATTTTGAGGTACAGATTGACTCTTACAATCCAATTCAAGAATAAAGATCTAATCTTGAGTATTCTATAATATTCCCACTACATATTAAGAGTTAGCAATCTGGGCAGAGGAGATTGTTAATAATTTAATACTATTTAATTATCTGTTATTAAGTGCTAGTGCCGCAGTGAAGTACTAGACATGCTTAAAGAATCATAACGTATATGTTATAGCTAAGATGAAACTTACACAATCCATGGAACACTTATTCTGAATACTAATACTACTTGCCAGTGAGTGGACTGATCACCCATTAGGCTTAGAATTCATTTTCGCCTGAATAGGGAAGTACTAAGGAAGTGTATCTTATCGATTAATAGTATAATCTCTGGATTACCTATATACCCTGCATGCACTTGACTGATTAAAAGCTAATATATGTGCACATGTACTAGTATATAGGATTATCTTGCATCCATACTATTTTCGTATATTTCTGTTACATGTGCCTATTACTACCAGTATTGGTATTGATAAGGAATTGCTATGTTACTAGTCATTTATTTATTTGTTGACTAGTTATATATAACTGCACTAAAGTCTATATAAGTGCCAGCTAGCAATAGTATAGTTACAAGAATCAAAACACTAGTGGTGTTCTAAGTTTTCTATAACTCTAAATGTATCGTTCCCTCACTATACCTGTGAACCGCTCCACTCCACTGCATGCTACACGCCGAGTAGCTGCCCTTTCGGCCTACCATATATATGCCTCCGTAGCTATTCCGGCCCGCCATATACACCCCTTAACCATAACATCTATCCTTTGAACCCAGCGTAGCCGAGCCTCTCATGCTCATAACATTACACCACTCCTTCACATACTAGCCCCGCCTCACAACGTCAGCACTGAAAGGCTTATCTGCCGCCCCCTCTTCCTCGAGGACTTCTTTCCAGAGATGTCGCCAACCTCTATGACGAGCAAGTGAATACTAACACTAGGTGGATCGCCTGATCCTGTAAGTATATAGATCTTATAACAAAAGCGTTTCAAGGTAATATATCCACTCCTCTTTCTTAGAGCCAGTAAGACCTACAAAACATGATAACTTATATTGCCCAACTACTGGCAAAAATGAGTGATCAAATGTTGCAGCAGCTAGCATTCCAGCCAGTACTGATTCCACAACTACAACAACAGCCAGCGCAGCCTTCTCGACTTAACTCGAGCCCTGAGAGCTCTCCTGGAAGCTTCCTCAAAGGATTTCCTCTACTGGCTACTGGCAGTGCTGGTGCTTCTCCTTCTTGTATTCCTTCTCGTGGCTTCTACTAAGCCCGAAATCCGACACTTATTCTCAAGGCTCCCACCGAGTCTGAAATCTAACACCTGTCCTCACAGCTCCTGCTAAGCCTGAAATCTGACACCTCTCCTCACGGCTCCTGCCGAGCCCAAATCGGACACCTCCTCCTTGCAGCTCCTGCCAAGGCCGACATCTAATGTCTTCTCTATCTCCTCATTGTCTCTATGAATCAGTTAATGGTGCAGAGCCTGCCTTCTTCTCCTCCTCCAGCTCTCTCTGCAAAGACCTCTCCTTCAACAAGTTTGCTAAGGATGCTAAGGAGCTTGATAACCTTCTTTTCTTAGTCCAATGATGGATCAGGTCGAACACCTCAACATGTTTACCTTTCACTTAAAGGGCCCTACCCTCACCTTCTGTTTGAATCCTGCAGCATCATATCCCACAAGCTCCCTCTCTACTGCGTACAACTCTCCAGGACTCCTCAACCATTGCTAAGGCTGCTTGAAAGATTCAGATGCACAAGCAGTGGGAGTAGATTGCAGGATTTCTTAACTGAAATTGATGAATTTAATGACATGGCAAGATCTCTGATCCCGTCCTCATTTCTTACATTCCGCCAGCATTCCGAAGATGTCTAGAACCTTCTAGCTAGTTATTCTGAATGTTGAAGCTACTGGAACTAATGAAAGTTTCTATTGCCGATGCCCTGGGAAAGCCTGGAAATAAGTGCTTCACTCCCTCTACCACTATGACAAATATCATCTCCAGCAGCAACTCTATGATACAGCCACCTCTACCTCTAAAGAATAAGAAGAACGTTGATATACCTGAAGAAATGATATAGAAGAAAGGCAACTGATGCAAACTGTTGTACCAAGTATAGCAAGAGTGGCCATAAGGTCAACACATGCTAGAGAAGAAGTGATAGAACTGTAGGAGATAGGAGAAGTGGTAGAAACCCAACCGAAGCCAAAGAAGGAAGATAAAGGGGAAGTAAAATGCTCTGAAGTCACGAATCCGCTCTCGACCTAGCCCAAAGAAGACAAAGGCAGACTCTGTCCACTTCATAGGCTATCGACGAATCTGAGAGGATTACTGAACTGTCTGACTTGAAGTACATGGGGATTCTGCTCAGTGTGTATGACTCCCATCATAGCGACCTCTCCAGTTGAGAGGTAAACATCAGCAAAAATAATTTTTCGGCTAGGCGGAACCGCCCCACTCTGGGCGCGACAATCGCCCTGAGTGCCCTCAGTGCCTCAGGCGTATTTAGAAATCTAACCTTCTACTCCAGAGTGCTAGGTATAATTAACAAATTGCATCATACTCCAGAGCACCTGGCATATTTAAGAAATTGCATTATGCCCCTCCATATATGATGCACTTACTCACTATGCCCTACTGCCCCTGGTGTAACTAAATTCACTGCCTACCAATGTTCCTAGAGTACACTTAATAATACCTTTTAATATCACAGCATGCTTACTCTCAACGTCAGCATAGGGACCTATACAACGTAAGGCCGTCTACTGTAAATAGGCTGGCTACCAAAGTAATCATGACAGTGCTAGTTATTGTAAATGCCACGCTCATTTTGAGAACTGATTATGTATTTCTAGCTATCATGATCTATATACAGGTGCTCTTTCATCATCTCAGTATGCTGTGCCATTATCTATGATCCCACGGCTCTAGCCTCCGCATGTAATATAGCCTGTTTTGCCACACCTTACTGTAACAGCCTGCCGCACCTGTCAAATTCTGCTTGGTGTAGTGTATCTCGATACCTCTTAATAGAGCACATTCTGCAGCATATCGTGCATCGTTGAGAGGGCCTGCCATACCTGTTAATAGTACTCCTTCTGCAGCATATCACGCCGTCAAGAGGGACCTATCATACCTGTCAATTGCACTCATATTGCTGTATCGCATGCCATCGAAAGAGACTGCCATACCTGTTAACAGAGCTCATTCTGCAGCATATCGCGCACCATGAGTAGAACCTGCCATACCTGTCAATAGGGCTCATTCTGTAGCATATCGAGTCGGTGAGAGGGCCCGCCATACCTGTTAAAAGAGCTTCTTCTGTAGCATATCATGCGCTGTTGAACGGAGCCTGCCATATCTGTTAAAAGACCTTGTTCTGCAGTACATTGCGCTGTCGAAAGGGACATGCTATACCTGTTAAGAGAGCTCATTCTGCAGCATATCGCGTACCATGAGTGGGACCTTCCATACCTGTTAATAGGGCTTATTCTGTAGCATATCGCGCCGGCGAGAGGGGCCTGCCATACCTGTTAAAAGACCTTGTTCTGCAGCATATCACGCCATCAAGAGGGACCTGCCATACCTGTTAATTAAGCTCATATTGCCATATCACACGCCGTCGAGAGGGCCTGCTATACCTGTTAATAGAGCTCATTCTGTAGCATATCGAGCGCCATCGAGAGGGCCTGCCATATCTGTTAATAGAGCTCATTCTATAGCATATCGAGCGCCGTCGTGCGGGCCTGCTATGCCTGTTAAGCTAAGCTCATGTTGCCATATTGCGTGCCGGTGAGAGGGGCTGCCATACCTGTTAACAGTGCTCATTTGCAGCATATCGCGCTGCCGAAAGGGCCTGCCATACCTGTTAAAAGACCTTGTTCTACAGCATATCGCGCTGTCGAGAGGAACCTGCCATACCTGTTAATTGAGCTCATGTTGCCATATTGCACGCTGTCGAGAGGGCCTGCCATACCTGTTAACAGAGCTCATATCGAGCGCTGTTGAGAAGGCCTGCCATACCTGTTAAGCTGAGCTCAGGTTGCCATATCGCGTGCCGGCGAGAGGGGCTGCCATACCTGCTAACAGAGCTTGTTCTGTAGTATATCGAGCGCCATTGAGAGAGCCTGCCATACCTATTAAGTTGAGCTCATGTTGCCATATCGTGCACTGGTAAGAGGGGCTGCCATACCTGTTAACAGTGCTCATTCTGCAGTAGATCGCGCTGCCGAGAGGGCCTGCCATCCCTGTTACATTGAGCTATAAACAACACGTTCTCAGCATGTCAGCAGTGGAATTCGATGAGGGGTAATTCCGGTACTATCAACCGGTATGTACTACCCTGCCATAGCTTAGGGCTGCAAGTAGGGTAGTATGATAGAAAAAAACAAAAAACAATGGCGTGCACTAATCAACGCCCATACCTAGTTTCGTGCTCCTAGCGTCGCCACATGAAAAAAAATAATAATACGTAAATCACGTGTGCACCATAGCAGCTAGGTACGAGACTAGCCCATACCATAGTTCTCATACTACTTTTTTTTTTTCATTTTATTTCTCGCAAGCCCTCTCATAGGCTATGGCAGGTCTCATACTACTGTGGGTCTGGCAGTCTTAATTGGTAGCCCAGAAATGTACTAAACCACAGCTCATCAAGCCCATATCGTACTATAATAGTCCGCCAGCCGACCTATGTAAACACCTACAAATGGCTGTAGTGGCCGACCCAATAAATGGGCAATGAGTGGTCCAATGGCAGCCTAAGGACTAGCCTAACAAGTGGCCATAGCCCACTGAGTGGCCGTGGCCTGAGCGCATGTATGAGATACTTGAAGATATTAGGTATACATCAGCAAAAATAATTTTTTCCGCCTGGGTGCACCGGGTGCACTGGGCGCATAAGGCGCTTCTGATGTAAACTTATGCCCTCAGTGTAGCTCTTTTAATACATACGTTGTGGGTGCACGATCTCTATTGCTGGCAGCATGAACATATCGCCCTTCACACTCACATTATGAGCGTACGCTGTCTATTTGCTAGCAGTATGGACGCATGACCATTAACACTCACATTGTGAGCGCACGCTGTCTATTTGCAAGCAGTATGGATGCATGAGTATTAACACTAATATTGTAAGTGCGAAATCTCTATTTGCCAGCAGTATGGGTGTGATCACAGTTAACTTCAACATCTCAGGCGTCAGCATGTTG
This sequence comes from Kalaharituber pfeilii, assembly GCA_015179045.1. Lineage (NCBI taxonomy): Eukaryota > Fungi > Ascomycota > Pezizomycetes > Pezizales > Pezizaceae > Kalaharituber > Kalaharituber pfeilii. The sequence goes on from WHUZ01000221.1 coordinate 22,348, forward strand.
ACCATATATGTGCTCAACCCTGCTGAAATAAGATACTTCACCTACGACGGGTTGGATATTGTAACCATTACCTGTAGTAGAATATAGTGCTTGCATACTTGCGCTTATTATATTCTACACTTGCTTATATATCCCAATATACAATTATGCAGTAATTTATCAATTTATTAAATGATGACTAAAACTATGTACAAATTCTCATGCCCACTACACCCACATCATCATCGAATTGGCCTGAAGCTGCTGTTCACCATAGGCTTGCTGTTGAAATCGCGCCACCGAGGTCTGCTATACCTGTCAAATTCTGCATATTCTGCAGTATATTGCGCCACTGAGAGGGGCCTGCCATACTTGTCAATAGAACCCATACCACAGGATATGGCACCATCAGGAGGGGCCTGCCATAGCTGTTAAATTCAGCTCATTCTGACTGATCACACGCCATCGAGAAGGCCCCTCATCATAGCCTATCAGGCGGCACACGCGTAATGAAATAAAAAAACAAAAAAAAAAACGAGAGGGCCTGCCATACCCGTTAGCAGAGCTCATTGTGTAGCATATCGAGCACTGTCAAGAGGGCCTGCCATGCCCATTAGCAGAGCTCATTGTGTAGCATATCGAGCACCGTCAAGAGGGCCTGCCATACCCGTTAGCAGAGCTCATTGTGTAGCATATCGAGCACTGTCGAGAGGGCCTGTCATACCTATTAAATTGAGCTCATGGTGCTATATCGCGCGCCGGCAAGAGGGGCTGCCATACCTATTAATTGAGCCCATGATGTGGCATGTCGAGCGCCAAGAGAGGCTGCCATACCTGTTAACAGAGCTCATTCCATAGCATATCGAGCGCCATCGAGAGGGCCTGCTATACCTATTAAGTTGAGCTCATATTGCCATTTCATATATCAGCGAGAGGGGCTGCCATACCTGTTAATTGCGCCCATTGTGTGGCATGTCAAGCGCCGAGAGAAGCCGCCATACCTGTAAACAGAGCTCATTCTGTAGCATATCGAGTGCTGTCGAGAGGGCCTGCCATACCTGTTAAGTTGAGCTCATGTTGCCATATTGCGCGCCGGCGAAAGGGGCTGCCATACCTATTAATAGTGCTCATTCTGCAGCAGATCACGCCGTCGTGGGGGGCCTGCCATGCCTGTCAAATTCAGCTCATGTTGCCACATCTCGCGCCATCAAGTGCAGTAGAGGGGAGTATATACGGGTGTGGACAGAAGCAAATGGCGGACCACCTGGCCTTCAGGTGTGAGGAGGTGGAATACCCAGTAGGATGGGAAAAGTGGGAAGATACAGATGAGAAAGAGTGGAAGGAAAAGGAAGAGGTGAATGTACTCGAGTACTAGGGAGTTTTTCGGGTCGCTGAAATTCTAAAGGAGGAGGGGATGAATTTTTCTTTGTTCAAGAGTGGCGGCAGAGGCACAGTGTAGTTATTTTTAATTAGTGGGGCGGGATGTGCTCGAAGAGTGCCCTAGGGTGGTTTTTCATATATAGAGAAGGTGGCAGAGGGATACTGTAGTTAAACAAGCCTGCCTCCAGCTTTGAGGGTTTAGACCTAGAGGCCCAGCTAGGTGCATGCGGGACCATGTTTAAAAAAAAAAAAAAAAAAAGGTACCATCCAGTGGAAAGAGTCATACCTGTCAGATTTACTGTATTAACTCACTTAAGAGGTAAAATACAAATGCGTGCTTTGGTGGTCTTGGCAAGCGTCTTAGCACCACTGCGCGTGTATTAGGCATGGGCACGCTGAATTACCGTGATGCTAGCCTCAACAGCATGGAGACTGATAGTGACGTAACTCCCAAAAAAAGAAAAAAGAAAAAAGAAATACCAATATTGTACCAAAGCAAGCGCTAGTGTGATCAATAGCGCCCGAAGTTCTGCAAGACCACACTAGCGTGCGTTTGTATTTTACCTCTTAAGTGAGTTAATACGGTAGTTCATTGTACGCCGTTTCAACTGGCAACCTGGAAACATACCTAGTTCACAGCCCATCACACACATATTATACTATGGTAGTGTAAACGGGCAACCCAAAAATGTACTAATCCACATACTACTGGGGTCTGCCTGCCAACCCATGGGAACAGCAATTAGCAGCTATAGTGGCCGACCGGTGGTTTAATGAGTGGCCCCGTAAGCTGCCGAATGAGAAAGCCCCTTTGTGATGGCATAGGCTTCGTCTCGATTGAGCAATATCCTAAGAGGGCATTTTTAGGATGCTGTGATCTTGCCAGATTTCAGAAAATTGACTGCCCTG
>WHUZ01000222.1:0-23889 GCA_015179045.1 Kalaharituber pfeilii
TATGAAAATTATTTATCTATACTGTCATTATTCATTCTATAGTGGGTATGAGTTATCAATATACTTGATACAGATTCATCATAATCACCCTATTCATTTACTAGCTCTAAAAGAAGGTTCCCCAGATTTCTTATCAATAAATGCACCTTAACTCCTCTTGCTTATACAACAAATAATGACTCCGCTACTAAGAATAAACTGCCATCTCTTATAATATGTTCTATAAGGATTATTTAGTATTTAGGGTCTGTCGGCTTGTCTATTAGAGCATCTGACTGTCTGTTCCATGTTTGTCCTAATTGGTATCCCTAGGTACTATTCCATACAGCTAAGGATTATAAACTTATTTATAAGTTTTAAAGAGATAGGTCTATAAAGTTATACATCGACTATATATTAGAGAAAGGCCTAAATAGAGATATGACTATATTTCAATCTTTAAGGGAAATCCAGGAGCTTTTAATACTAGCTAACAAGTACTATAGGTTACTTTTATTCAAATATCCTAAATTAATGAATATGAAGCTAAGTAAGCTAGTTAGATATTAAATAATATAAAGAGATTTTTTATACCTATCAATTGATATAGTTTACTACTATGACTTCTTTAAATATATAAAACTGCTCTTGAAGTATCTATCATTTATCGATCATATATATTATATTTCTATTTAGTTATTTAATAATGAGAGAGTATAAATCTTTAGGGATATTTATACCATAGATTAGTAATAGTCAACATAAAGTATATTGTTACTACAGTCGACTATTGTCCCCATCATTTGTGCTTCTGACAAAACTCACTTGACCAATCTTTTAGGTAACAAATACCTCTAGCCACTATATATAACTATTAGAAATATTGATAAGAAACTTGAGTAGAAAAAATCATTATTAGCCTAAATATATATTAGTCTATTACTTATCTCTATTGATATATCAAGCTCTGAGCTAAATGCCAAACAGGTATAGTATACTACTATTTACTATATACTTGTATCTCTCTGATTTATAGGACTTCTCAACTGACTCCTTAACCTTCTATGCTCTGATTAACAAATTCGCTTGTATTATCTTATACTGACTAGTTAAGTTATAGACTACTCTGAGCAATATACAGTTGTATTTGTTTAAAACTCTCAGTATTCCATCTGTACTATTTCTAAAGACAATATAAGACAAGCTCTATCTCTTCATGGATAGCCTTTGAGGACCTTATATAGTACTTTAATAATAGAGATGATTTTGATCACCTTTCTGTAATATAGAAATAATATGAAATATATTTAATATATAATCTATTTAATGAATACTCTTACTACAATACATATCAGCTGTGGAGGTTTGATTGGCTCTATATTATAATACTTGGTTTGCTCAAACAATATCTAATACTATAGTTGCAGACACTGCTAAAAAATCATAGGAAGTTACAAGCCTGAGAGAAGTAAATTAATAAGTGTCCACCATTCCTAGTCTTATATCACCTTACCAACTATCTGTCCTCTATAAAATAGCATAATGGAAAAGAGATACAAAACCTTATTCAGTATTTATTAGCAAGTTTAGCTTCTGTTCTCAAACTACTGAGCATGTTGACATATGATCCCACTAATATTAAGATTCTTTAAGCTTCGTATAAGCTTCTAGAGATTGTTCTTTTAACCCAACAATGATTCTATTCTATGACTTCCCTTTATTACTTAAAGGATGCTATCATGGAGTTCTACAATGTAAAAAGTATCTTTGGCTCAGTACATATGACCCTGAAGCAACTTATATGGATTAAGAAGTGGATTATCTAGCAAGCTATACAAGAGAGGCTGGATGATATATGGGTTGAAATGATACTTAGAAATGAAATATGGAAGAGGTGTCACTTCAACTTTCCTAAGATGTACTTGCTGAGCCATATTAATGAAGTAATAATTTAGCATAGTTCAATAGACAATTAAATAACTAAGATATCAAAGGCACTCCATATAGCATATAAGGACATATACTGCTCTTTAAATCAAGTTAACTATACCTAACAAATATTAGACTACATGAACTGCTCTATGAGAATAGGTTATATGTATGCAAGTATTATTTATTTAGCTACTAAGGGTTATTATATCTCAGAATCTGCTTATATTTTTAAGTTATTGCCTCTAGTGATATATAGATTGAATACTTGTATTGCTTACAATTACAACAAGAAAAGCTCTAGATATGTACCAAGATGAGTGGAACATGATCTTTATATACTCTTCCAATCTATATACTATCTTCTATACCTGGCAGCTATTCAGTATAGCAAGTTCAACTTGCTATCGATTTATGAGGCAGAAGTTAAATACTTAGCTTGTTATCTATGTATTTCTACCTTATGTCTATTCAATGACCTGTTTGGGTATAGTTCGTAGTTGCAAAAATTGTTTAGTGATTACACAGAATTTAAATCATTATTTCTTATTCAGCCTACATATAAGTTGAAGTTATCATTGCCATCTATTCAGAATCCTTCTGTTTTTAAGTAAACTTCTTTATATTGTACTCCTGAGGGTACTCATTACTATCACAAACCTGTACATCATACTTTATAGATTTGATATACTAATGCTATAATGGAGGAAACCTTTTAAGATTGCAAAATTGCATTATCTGTATTATATTATATATAGCCAGTACTATATACCTTTATAAAATCTTCCTACTGGCAGAGATATCTATATTTGCCTCAATTCTGATTGAATAAGAACTTTGGATACGTTTTTAATCTTATATTACTTGACATTTTTGGGTACCATGATCTGACCAGCTTACCAGATGCAGATTATAGTATGGTTTTACTTAAATATTCATGCTTTAGCTGATTTTGCTGCTAGCTATAATGTATGGAAGATAGAGCTCATGTAGTTCCAATACTGCATGGCTAATAGTCTCTAAGTATATGGCTACTAAACAATTATATTGATATTGATACATACTAGTATATTTATTAATATTAGTCTCTATAAATTTCAAGTATCTATTCTTATAACTATACTCTTTTTATTATATATATATATATATTGTTTTCTATTATTTATAGTATAGTTTATTAATATTCCTATTATAGTATATAATCTTATTATATTATTTTATTCTGCTTTTGAGTACCTCATTACTTTGCTCTGCTCTATTATTCAATTTCATTTGTTGTTTTGACTTACGCTTTTTATTATATATACTTATTATCATGGCTTGGCATGTCATGGCAGCAGAGGGAAGCTGATTACTAGTATATATGGACATCTAAGGGAGCCAAGATCCTTAACCACATATGCAAATGTAAGTGAGTTACTGACCAGCCCATATGGATACTCCTATATATACTAACCATACTCATCAGGAAAAAAGGAAGTTTGCACCCTCAGCACTACAAGCGCCACAACACTGGGGCGTTGGGGCATAAACTCGACTCCATAATATACTACTTCGGCTCAGCACGTCACAAACCCATGAGATCATACTACTGCATCCCTAATGCACAGGGTGCACTCTACTGAATGACTTCTCAGGGACGCAGTTGACCTAATAGGCCTCGTTGGTAATGCAGGTAACCTAATAGGCCTCTTCATAACGTTGGCCACCTGGTGTGTCTCGTTGATAATGCAGGTCACTTAGTGAATCTCATTAGTAATACACGTAACCTAGTAGATGTTGTTGAGTATGCTATTGACATGATTAGGCTTGTTGGGGACGCACGTAACCTAGTAGATGTTATTGAGCATGCTGTTAATATAATTGGGCTCGTTGAGGATGCAATTTCCTCTAAAGCCTTATTGGGGGTGCACTGTGATGGTAGTACCACATTGTCAACTCTGTTTACACATTCTCATATGTTCTCAATTCAGTATATATTAAATTATTTATATATTCCTAGCTATCGCGATATATACAGGTGCCCTTTCATGACCCTTCCATACCCCACAACTCCACTGTATTGTCATACCTTTTCATCAACACTCTATACCATACCGCTCTACCACATTCCAGTAGATTAAGCCTTTCATGCTACATTAAGCGCTGCAGAGGAAAGGCTGCCATACCTTCTAAATTGAACTCATTTGCCATTCTCATGTCGTTAGAAGGGCCTCACAGTACTAGTAGCTGACAGATTGAGCTCATATCCATATATCTTATGACGTTAAAAGAGACCTGACATACTTGTGAAATTGACCTCATTCTGCTATTGTGGTGTTGTCGATTGGGTCCTATAATACATGTCAGATTTAGCTCATATTCACATATCCTGCGACATTGAAAGGGACCCACCACATGTATGAAATTATACTCATCATGCTATTCTTGTGCCTTCTAAAGGGCCTTATAGTACATGTCAGATTCAGTTTATGTTCACATATCTCGTGATGTTGAATGGGACCCACTGTACCTATGTACTGAGCTCTCATTACCATACCTATATATCCCGCAACATTGAAAGGGACCCGCTATACCTGTAATATTGACCTCATTCTGCCATTCTCGTGTTGTCGATTTGGCTCTACAGTACGTGTGAGATTCAGCTCATGTTCATACATCTTGATCTTGATAGGGACCTACCATACCTGTAAATTGAGCTGATTTTATAATATCTTGTTCTAGTAGAAGGGCCCTATAGTATTGTGTTAGTCTCATACTGCTATATATCATGCCATAGATGAAGGCCTACCATACCTGTGAAGTTGAACTCTTTCTGCCATTCTCGTGCTGTCAAAAAGGCTCTGCAGTATGTGTCAATGTCAGTTTGAGCTCCTGCTCACAAATCTCATGACTCTAAAAGAGACCCGCCATACCTATAAATTTAGCTCATGTTGCTATATCTCATACTGGACTCTAGGGTACTTATGAAGTTAAGCTCACATTCACATATCTCATGACATTGAAAGGGGCCTGCTATACCAGTTACTAGAGCTCATTGTACAGCATTTCGTGCTGTCGAGTGAGACCTGTTAATATATGTGAGTAAGTTATGCGATATGTAAGTAGGTTGTATGAAGAACAAAAAAGGATAAAGAAGCATGAAAAAGGACGACAAAGTACAAAGAAGGACGAAGAAGCATAAAGAAGGAGGATGAAGTATGAAGAAGAATGAAGAAGCACTTTCTATAAAAAGTCACTCTTGAATAGATTCCTGAGTTGACTCCTGAATTGACTCTGGAATTGACTCCTGAATTGACTCTAGAATTGACTCCTAAATTAACTTCTGAATTGACTTCTAAATTGACTCCTAAATTCAATATGCAAGTAGGGGCAATTCTCATAGTATCAACATACTAGCTAGAACTAGATTAATCAGCAACTCATACTATGCCTAGTCTAGTTGTATTATCCTACTGTGGTAGTAGTGAGCGGCACGAGCTGAGCCAGCTCGAGCCAGCTTGAGCACAAGCTTACACGAGCTAGCTCGAGCTCAAACGAGCCAAGATTATACTTGTGCTTTTCTTGATAGCTCACTAAAATGCTTAGCTAGTGCAAGGTTTCATAAACTGTAAATATCTAATATAGTAAAAATTAGAGACTTGGAGCTCATTCTGACCTACCAACAACTTCGAAATGCACAATTTAGCTGATAGTAGTAAGAAAGATAAAAATTTAGCTTAGTTTAGTTTAATTTGTTAATATTATGTATATAATCAATCCAGGCTCGAGCTCATGCTACGTCAGCTTTAGCTCACCCTCCAGCTCGGCTCGAGCTAGCTCGTGCCGCTCATTATGTAGTAGTCTGGTTGTTATTGGGAGCTATTCTAGCTAGCCTGTGGGATTATAGCAGGCAGCTGAAATGGCCTGAGTGACCTTATCAGCACCGAATTTAGCAACCTATTCAAGACCCAATGGGGGCCCAAGTGAACTAACTAGCACTCAATTCAGTAATCTAAGGGACCTACCTAAAAGCTTAAGCTGAAATGGCCTGAATAATCTGATTAGTACTGAATTTAGTAATCTATACAAGACTCAACGAGGCTCAAGTGACCTTACCAGTACTCAATTCAGTAACTTAATAGAGAGCTCAAGTGACCTGGAAGTGAGCTAGTATATAGTACACTCTGCTCCTTTTCAACACTATAAACTTGATACCAATTCCGTAATGTACTAACTAGGGCAGTTCATGCATGCTACAATATTGTCTAATCGAGTCAATATACTATCTTGAGCATACGCATAAGATATAGAATTGTAGAACACATTGAACATGTTGAGCATATTAAGCATGTTGAGCATGTTAAGCATATTGAGCACATTAAGCATGTTGAGTATGTTAAGCATGTTGAGCATATTGAGTGTGCACATAAGATGTAGGGCATATTAGGCACATTGAGTATGTTGAATATATTGAGTGTATACATGAAATATTGAATATATTGCATACATACAAGCATAGTGAGCATATTAAGTATGTTGAGTATGTTGAGTACTCATATGAGATAGAGGGTATATTGGGCACATTGAGCATATTGAGTATGTATACATGAGATATACAACATATGAGGTATACAACACATTATTGGGCATGTTGCATACACTTATGAGATGTAGGTACATTGAGCATAGTAAGTATGTTGAGTGTACGCATATGAGATGTAAGACATATTGAGCACATTAAGCATATTAAGTATATTGAGTATGTTGAGCACCACTGACAACAACCACCTCAGGACGAGTATTTGGAGGTGACTCCACAACCACAATGTCCCCTCCGCTGAAATTTACATAGATCGAAAGCGCTCAGTAAGCTGAGTTTATTGATCTAATTCTTATTCTCAAATACCCGATAGTGTGAATTTCCCCTGTGAGGCAAAATCTCGAGGATCTGTCAGCTCACTACCACCATTGCCAGCATATCACCCTATTCCTATCGTGCCAAGACCATGAGGCTCAGCGCCATCAAGAGTGATGTCACGGCATTCCTAGAAAAGAACAATGAAGGACTGGAAAAGGAAGTGTTCCTGTACTTCGTATACGTAGATGCGGAAAAGTGGGAGTTCCGTTTTTTCTGTGGGGACACAGGCGATGAGAAACCTTACTGGCAAGAAGAATATTTCTAGTGCCCAAGCAAGAGATTGGGGTTCAGCCCAATCACGGCTATTCATACGGAGCCAGCACCACCACTACTACTGCCACCGCCACTACCACCACCACTGCCACAGACACCAGCCAGTCCTAGTATGACCAACTGGATATACAAGATGGAGCGCTGACTTAGTAATGAGGAGGCCAAAAAGATCACGTTGTCTACGGGAGCACCACCAATGCCGACACTATTGCCGCCATCAGAACTATCGGCGTCAGTACCACTACCATCAAAAACTCCCACTCTACTATCAAAACCCTCCAATAGACTAAAAGGAAGAGCTAAGCTTCTGACCCAAGAAAAACCTTATCAGTGCCACTAGGAAAATACTTGGAAGGACTCCACCACTACTACCTCTCCACTAACCACACCTAATGCCAACACTAGAGGGAAAGCCAGTATCATGATACATAGTATTGCATTAAGAAAGGACTTTTTTTTTTTTTTTTTTTTTTCATATAACCCTGCTTATAGCTGTTCGCTATGGTAGGGCCCCTGGGTCTAGACCCTCAAAGCCCGGAGGCAGGCTTATCTACCTAAATCTTCCACTGCCATCTCTACAAACGAAAACATCGACCTCTCCCTGCCGCACTTCCCCGAGGCACTTAAAAATAGCTACATCTTTCTTCCGCTGCTACCTACTAACAAACGGAAATTCGCCCCCTCCTCCTACACCTTCAGCGAACCAAAAAACTCTCCCAGCGCATTCACTATCTCCCCATTCTCCTGTTCCATCATCTATTTCTTGTCAATATGCTCCCACCTTCCCCATCCTTCCAGGTACTCTACCTCCTCACACTCAAATACCAGGTGGTCCACCGTTTATGTTTTCCGGCATCCACATACACTCCCCTCTATCACTTTTCTGATCCTTATTTCCCACTCCTTCCTCATCCCCTTTCCTGTTCTCAACCTCGTGAACGCCATTGCAGCCCTCCTTCTCTACTCCATTACTGCCCCCCTCCATAATCCCTTTCTTTTCTTTCCACCACACGTAGTTGCTTCCACTTCTGCCGTAGCCCTCCTTCTGTAGCTACCAATCTCCCTATCCTGTCTGCCACCTTCTTTGCTTCGACATCTGCCGCCTCGTTGCCAGTGATACCAATATGTGCCTTGACCCATTACTTCTTGTAAATCAGTTAGAATGACTACCTTCGCCGGTGCCAGTACTACTCTTTCCAACCCCCTTTTGATTCCCTTCACCTCCTTGTCCCACACCATTGCCTCCGTCCCTATCTCTTCTCCTCCCCGCCGTCTCACTTCCAAAAACCCCCTCCTACTCTCCCCTTCTCATTCATGCTGCTGTCTATATAAATGGTCCCTGCCCCCTGTATTGCTCAGAAGATCGCTGACTCCCACTCCTCTGCTCCCTCCTCTTTGCGACCTTCACTATTGGACTCTTCTATATCCACTTTCGCACATCTCCCTCCCATAACACTTAAGGAAGGACTTGGGAAAAGTCAAACAGTAGTTGGAAGTCACGAACAAGGAGCTAGGGAAGATAAGGGGGATTTGCTGGCTAAGGAAGAGGAATATGCTGGAGGAGGAAGGCAAGAAAACTAGTTTGGTAGTGATTTATCTGGAAAGAGAGATGGATGTCAAGAAGGTGAGGCTTAGTAGTACAAGTCAGTCTGGTATGAGTTAGAGAGGGGACAGAAGTAAGGGATCATACTAGGTGTCACCTACATTATAGAGGAGTCTGTAGGCACCACATGTATTTAGGTTGATAGTTATGTTAGTTTTGTTAGTATTTGTTCTTTCATTAATAAAGACCCTTGCCATAGCCTATCGGGCAGCATGCGAGTATTGAAATAAAAAAAAAAAAGCATGTTGAGTACGTACATAAAATGAAGGACATTTTGAGCACGTTGAGTACATTGCGACGCCGGTGGCAGGATTACTTGTATTGTGGGTACAATGGAGGACTTAAGTATATCGCAGCATCAGCAGCAGAATTACTTGCGTTAGATACGCTGAGTGTATAAAACTAGATTTTATAATGCCAGGGGCATACCAAGGTAAAAAACTGATTTCATAGGGCACAAGAGTAGCAAAGGAATAATAAAGTTAGAAGGCCAGAAAGCGCAGAGCGCGACTGTCGTAAGGCAATGAGGTCAGGAATGCATGGGGTACTTAGGGCACTCAGGGCATAAACTGTGCATTGTGGTACTGGGTACCGCATTGTAACGCAACCAATTTTTTGCTGATGAGGATAATAGTATAACCTGCTTTCTACAGTCTCCATACACTAAGCCATGACTACTGGCAAGTCATGACCATCAGCAAGCTATGACTGCCAACAAGCTATGACCACTAGCAAATCATGACTGCCAGCAAGCTATGACTATTATAAAGCTATGACCACTAGCAAGCTACGACCACTGGCAAGCCATGACTGCTGGCAAGCTATAACTGCTAGCAAGCTATGACTGCTAGCAAGCTATAACTGCTAGCAAGCTATGACTGCTAGCAAACTATGACTACTGGTAAGCTACGACTGCTGGCAAGCCATAAACTACTAGCAAGCTATGACCATTAGCAAACTATGACTATATCCCGCCTCCTAGTATAGTCTACCTACTAGTATAGTCTGCCTGCTAGTATGGCCTGCCTGCCTGTATAGCCCATCTACCAGTATAATTCATCTGCTAGTATAGCCCATCTGCTAGTATAGCCTGTCTGCCAGTATGACCTACCTGCTAGTATAGTCTACTTGCTAGTATAGCCTACTTACTAGTATGACCTACCAGCTAGTATAGCCTACTAGCTAGTATAGCTTGCTAGCTAGTATAGCCCATCTACTAGTATAGCTCGCCTGCTAGTACAGCTCACCTGCTAGTATAGCCTACTCATCAGTATAGCCTGCCTGCTAGTATCGTTACCTGCTAGTATCACCTACCTACTAGTATCATCTACCTACTATAAAAGCTCTATTTTTATTACTCTGTTCTTACTATTGCTCTTATTACTGCTTCTACTATTATATTATATTTTTTAGGTAATAAACCTATTATATATATATAGACTTTATCTTGCCTTTATGTAAATAGTTTCTTCTCTTCTTATCTATTGTCTTGTCTTTTTAATAGACCTATATGGTTCCTCACAGTCTATATGTTCTTATTATTCTTATCAATCCCTAAATCTAATTCAGTACTTAGTCTGCTTTGTCTTTTTATCCTAGCCTTCCATCACTATAGAACTGGAACCACTGAACTGTTCCTATCAAACCTCTCTTATCAAGTTTATTAGGCCTCTACTATTCAGTGCTTATAAAACTACTATTATCCTAAACCAGTCATATCTCTTAGTAGTACCAGCTTGCTACTATGTAATACATTGTTTTCTTAGATGCAAGACTCTATTCAAATAGATTTATATAAGTAATAATGAATTCAGGTTGTAATAGAAGTAAACAAACTTAACTATTGTCACTAATCTTTTGCTTTTACTAAAATCTAAAGGTAGAAGTAGCTTTTTCCTAGAGTTTTGCTCTATTATTTCCTTAGATGTAGCACTCTATTCAAATAGATTCATATAAGTAATGATAGATTTAGATTATAATAGAAATAAATAAACTCAACTATTATTATGAAGGTTTTTAAGATTCATAGCTCATACAATTACCACACTTGCTTTCACCAAAATCCTAAACAAGAAGGTAGCTTTTCTCTGTTATGGCTAAGGTAAGACTTACGGGAAAGGACCCGGAAGCACTGCCAGTATCCAATAAGCCATACACTGAAGATGTAGCTGATCACTACTAGGCAATACATGGAAACACTTGAAGCTCGAGACACGGCAGTCGTCTAAGGAAGTGTGTGTCAACAGAAGTCATATAGACTAATAACTGCACATAGCTTCCAAACTAATATGCGTACATGCATTAGTCGCTGCTACCGCTACTCCTAATGCACGTTTCTACTATATCTCCTTATCTACCTATCTTATCTATATTTATCATGTCATTGTCATATCATATTGATGGCCGAGAAGTCTATATAAATAGGCCGAATAGATAGCTAGAAGAATCAAGACACTAGCGGCATCCTAAGTTGAACTCTCACTTAATGCTCTCACATAATTTCTTGCCATCCACTTCACTGCTTTCGTGAACCTGGAGTCGCCTCAGTGCCACTCTCGTGAGCCCAGCGATGCCTACGCCAATATTACACCACTCATTCGTATTTTTTTTCTTTTCTTTTCTTCTATTAACAATGGAACCCCAATAATCGCTCCCCCGCCTCTCCTAGTACTGCAATCGCTTTCAGCATGCCACTCCTCACCAATAATGGATATCACAATGTTCGGAGAATCTATGAAAACCGTACAACAACCCTGCACGCCCTACATGTAAGCTTCCTGCTATTAGAAACCCCCACGCAGCTGCTCGGAGACCCCACATAGCCACTCAGAGTCCCGCTGCTGCTTGGAAGTCTCGTCGCCACTCAGAAGTCCTGTTGCCGCTCAGAGTCCCACTGCCGCTCAGAAGTCCCGCAGCCCCTCGGAGTCCCGCTGCCGCTCGAAAGTCCCGTCACCACTCGGAGTCCTGCTGCCGCTCGGAAGTCCCATCGCCGCCGCCGTTCCCAGTCCCCTTCAAGGTCCCGCTCACCTTCGCCTGAGGTGAAGCAGCCGAAGTCATTCCCTGGTAAGCCAAAAAAGCTCGAAAGATCTAGAACACTCAACAGGCAAAGGATATTCACTCCCACCTCACCGACGCTGTCAAGAGATGACCAACCCTGTCAAGTTACAAACTCAAGAAGAATCGAAGGATCACCAAGTCAGCATATCATCTCAGAGCAATTCCTACCCCCAGGCATACTACAGGGCACTCACCTCCCTACACTCACACAACCAATCTCGTACACTTCACGTGTGAGCCTCCCACTGTCAGAGACTCTTACGCAGCCCCTTGAAGTCCTACCACCGCTCGGAAGTTCTACTGCCACTCGAAGTCCTGCCACCGCTTGAAAGTCCTGTTACCGCTCGGAGTCCCGCCACCGCTCGGAAGTCCTGTCACTGCTCGGAGTCCCGCTGCTGCTCAGAAGTCCCGTCACTGCTCAGAGTCTGGCCGCTGTCACCATCACCAGCTCCACTCAAGGTCCCAAAGTAGAGTAGCCGAAAAAAGCTGTATCTATCGCCAGCTACTCCTTCAAGCCCTCTGTAAATAAGTGCAAATATTAATAGGTAGAATAACCACTTCCGAAAGTCCTACTGTCTGCATCACATGAATGAGAAAGTTAGCCCATAGCAATTCAGGAAAAAATAAGGAACATCCAAAGCACCATTGGAAGGACCGGACTAGACCTATAAAACGTATGGCAGGGAGACAGGAGCTCCCTGGAAGGAGTTAAGGTTTTGAATACTGCATTTGTTTTTCCGGCGTTCGGAATAAATCAGGTAATATAATCTAGTACTGCTTTTGATTTTAATGCGGAATGTCTGTATATTGGCAATAGGGAATTTTTGGTTGGGAAGGAAAAGTTTCTCTGTTAATGGTAAAAACCGATGTTTGGTTTATGATTCCCTTGATTTTGTTGTTCCTTATGATAAAATTGTTTTACCCTCGGTTACCTGTCTCTGTTTTTTCCACCTGTCTCTGTTTCTGCCACCTGTTTCTGTTTTGGATTTGGGAAGAGAGCCTCTAGAAAAAGGTAATGTACTACTAATGATTGATGCACGCGAACGTTATGAACGTTATACCTAAGTGTTTTCTGAGGAGCAAGCAGCCAGACTACCACCGTACTGATCCTGAGATCACAACATCCCACTCAATGACTCTAATGCTGAAGAACCCAATATCCTGATATACAAGACTCCTCGAGAAGATGAAGCCCCACCGAGGGAACCCAATAAGATTATGGTACCGAATCAGTACCTCCTCCCATTCATACCAGACCTTCTGGAAAAGATCCCTGGGGGTAAATACTTTACCCGATTGGACGTTAAGAACCCTACATTCGAAATCAGTCAGGTGGAAAGCCTATTCGAAGATACCATTATGCTTTTTGGACTCGTCAATGTATCAGCGAGTTTTCAGGAGGTGATGGACGAAATCCTGGCAGAATACCATTGAGGTAGTATGACCGTGGAACAGGTCCTATAATTACCACTTGACTACAAACTAGCCGTACAGGAGACAGTCCTTCTTGGCATACTATTAATGGCCATAAGCTTAATGCCACTGCCGACTGGCCAACTACTATATTGTTTCTTCAAGAACTACAGTGCCAGAGTGAACCGCTTATCTTCCTTATGGGTAACGTACCATTTTTATGGGGCGATGCACAGCAGCAGTCAATCAACGAACTTAAGCAAGCATTCATGTCCAAACTACGCCCATGAGATAGAACCCTGAGGATGTTCATGGGATAGAACCCTGAAGACGATCATAGAAGCCGATGCATTAGTACTCCGCTTATAGGATAGGACCCTGAAGACAATCATGGGATAGAACCCTGAAGACGATCATGGAAGCCAACGCATCAGTGCTCCGCCTATGGGATAGAACCCTAAGGACGATCATGGGATAGAACTCTGAAGACGATCATGGAAACTGATACATCTAGCCAAGCCCTTACTAATACTACAGGGAGAACGGAACTAAAACGCTACACCTAGTCGACTTCCACTCATAAGCCCTTAATATAGCTGAACGGAACTGACCAACAAGTAGCTATTAGTGATCATCGACTGCTTTAAGAAGTAGTACACTTGGTTACAAGGTGTATATGTCGATGTCTATACGGATCACCATGGCCTCATTAACTTCCGTCAAGCAAACTGGTACATGAAAATGTACAAGCTTGATTTTACAACCCTCTACCGGAAAGGTAGCGATGACAGAAAAGCTGATGCTATCACGGTGGACTAGCGAAGAATCCGAAGGCCTAGAGGCTCAGCTTTTAAAAGATAGACAAGTACTACCAACGGCAACCCCGTTGAGGAAGACCCAGAGGTTACTGACCACTGGGGAGTGCACCGCACCCAGGAAATAATATCAAAGAACTTCTACTGGGATGGGTGGAGAGAACTTGAAGCTGCGTAAACTTACATCACTAAAAGGCAAAAAGCTGACCAACATGCTCGCCGAACCCAACTAATACCAATGCCAACTACAGTCAGATTCATTACAGATAACCAGTGATAAAACGGTCACCAGTCCGATGCCTCACTCATCTCGCCATCTCCCAATGGAATAACTCACTAGCCGAAAATGGCTCATAGGTCACCCCTATGTAAGTGAAAAGTACACGCACACAGCACCAACCGCACACAGGCATGTGGCACCGACCACATACAGATACGCGATACCAACCACCATAGGCTGTAAGTCCGGAAGTAACCTGGCAGGTCAAGGGTCCAAACTGGACAATATAGGGCTGTATTCTAATAAACCAAGTAGACAGGTACTATGGTACTTGAGCAAAGTAATGCGATAGGAACTCCAGCATGCTCAAGTGAGGAGTGGAGGGCTGCACAATGGGCTGGAGCAGCAAATACTACCGGTATTGAAGAATATACGATGCATATCGAACTCTTGGCTAATATCTCTGGCTGGAAGAGTCACGCGGCAGCTAATGCCGTAACACACTCAAAGAAGTAGCTATGAATTTCATCGAAAAACTACTGGAGTCGGAAAGCTATAACACGGTCCTCACGGACCATGCCACCAGGGCCCAATGATACCTACTAGCCAAAACAACCCGAATATTCACAGATGTTGCCTCAGTATTCATCAAGAATACCTGACAGCATCATGGACTACTATAAGCTATTGCATCAAATAGATGACTGCAATTCGCTTCAGCCTGCTGGAAAGAGATTAACTAGCAGCTCGATATCAGACTCTCGCTATTCACACCCTACCATCCGCAAACTGACGGATCGAACAAGCAATACAAATACTCAAGCAGTACCTATGCATCTTTTGTCATGATAGACAAAACCATTAGGTTACTTGGCTATCACTTGCTGAGTATGCATACAACACCTCAGAAACATCAACCCATGGCTATACATTCTTCGAAAAGCCTATACGGATTCAACCCTAAAAATGAGTCAACTCCAAAGCAATACATATCTCAGATGAGCATACCTTCGCCTCACTAGCAGCCACTAGCTAAATAGCATAACTACAGTACGCAACCAAATATACAACACCCTCAACAATAATGATAAGGGGTTAAAGCTCTTCATCGAAAATCTCGTCAATTTCAGATAGAGGACCAAGTGCTAGTTGATAGACGAAACCTGTGGGTAGTAGCTACCAATAATAGGGCACTTACCAACAAATATATTGGTCCTTACGAGATGAGGAGAGTTGTCAGCCACTACGCATACGAACTTCGGTTACCGAACTCGAACTGCCTTGAGGTATGCGACTGCACAATGTCATCTACGTTAGCCTCCTCAATCCCTTCACGACCTAAGACTACAAAATAGCTTTTGACAATAATGAAAAATTCTACTATGACGTCGACTATGTCGGCAACAGTCGCAAGGTCCGGGGTCAGGCTAAATATCGAATCCGTTAGCAGGGGTACAATGAAGATGATACCTGGGAAAACCTACAACACTTGCTGGAATCCATAATGGAGTTCCATGAGAAGCACGCATGAAAGCCCAAAGACTCAAGTCTTTAAGAGGGTAGTGCAACTGATGCTTCAATGATGGGCATGATTTACTGAGGCCTAGCTAGAGAAGCTACAACCTCACGTAGGTGTTATATCTTCCACGCTCTCAAGGGTTTCCTACAGGGTTTTTACCTGAGAAGTGGTTTAATGGCTAACACTGAATAGAATGAGTGCAGGACACACCAGTCTTACCATCGGCCATTGTTGTATACAATGATACTAGTACTTAACGTATAGAGTATGCCGACACTCTTAGCTAATAAAATACACTGACCCAACCGAATAGAATATTTTGGATCGGTTTAGAAGCTCTTTGGGGTGAAGGAGCTCTAAAACAGGGGGTGATGTTACGGCTAAGGTAAGACTTACAGAAAAGGATCTGGAAGCACTGCGAGTATCCAATAAGCCGTACGCTGAAGATGTAGCTGATCACTACTAGGCAACGCATGGAAACACTTAAGGCCCGAGATACGGCAGTCGCCTAAGGAAGTGTGTGTCAACAGAAGTCATATAGACTAATAACTGCATATGGCTTACAAACTAATATATGTACATGCATTAGTCGCTGCTACCGCTACTTCTAATGCACGTTTCTACTATATCTCCTTATGTACCTATCTTATCTATATTCATCATGTCATTGTCATATCATATTGATGGCTGGGAAGTCTATATAAACGGGCCAAATAGATAGCTAGAAGAATCAAGATACTAGTGATGTCCTAAGTTGAACTCTCACTTAATGCTCTCATATAATATCTTGCTGTCTGCTTCGCTACCTTCGTGAACCTGGAATCGCCTCAGTGCCACTCTCGCGAGCCCAGCAATGCCTATGCCAACATTCCCTTCTTTCCTATCTGACTCTTCAACCCTTATTGTACTACTATATCTATAAAAATAATAAATAATTCTTATATTATAGTATTCAAACACAAATAGCATAGAGTAAATAGGTCATTTTAGGGGTAGAGGCAGGAGTAGTCTAGAGCCAGAATATATAGGAGTAGTATCCTTATTATAAATTATGATTATATAAATTAGTACTAAGAATATATATCTAATAAAGTGAAGACCCTATTTTTAGTTGCATGTAATACTATAATAGTAGTACAAACTATAATCTGTATAGAATGTATAGATCTATGGCAAGTAAGTAAATTATGATAATAGATTTGTCACCTGTAACAGCTACTATTTTAAAAACTATCAGTTTCTATCTTGAAATTAAAAGAAATTTACAACTAGCCTAAGCTAGTTGCACTAATAACTCACTATATAGTTAACTTAGTATAATTTGAAATTATATTAGAATAGTTTAGGTAATAATACTATCTATAATAATAGTCATTTTCTACTATGTAAGGCTAGTAAAGTACCAATCTATAACTAAAGAACTAGTAAAATAAAACTTTAGTGCTCTCATAGAATGAGGTCAGTAAATAAAAAGTATAGAGGAATAGAAAATCAAGAGTATTCTTATTATTAGTTGGCTAGTTTATGTATTTAAAGCTGCTAGTTAGTCTTGTTCATTCAGCCACTTCCATTCTAAGTTAGTACAACTAATTCAGCAGTGAAGAGTAGAATAATAATAAGATTAGAATTATTTGAGAAGATGCAATTCAAAGCCAGCTTGACTCGAAACCTTCTAACTAAGCTCAAATTAGCAAAGTAGATAAAATATAGAGCTGGCTCTGTGAATTCAGGATGCGATTTCACTAGAATACTTACACAATAAGGATAGAGGTATTAGTAGAGGTTTCATCTGACTCTCTT
The DNA here is from genome assembly GCA_015179045.1 of Kalaharituber pfeilii. Lineage (NCBI taxonomy): Eukaryota > Fungi > Ascomycota > Pezizomycetes > Pezizales > Pezizaceae > Kalaharituber > Kalaharituber pfeilii. The sequence continues at coordinate 17,509 of WHUZ01000222.1, forward strand.
AATGTAAAAAATATTTGTTTACTTTAATAAATATTAATTATATGTATCTTTATACTAATTGTACTTATCTTTATACCTATTCTTATACTGCTACATATCTACAATACTATCTGAATATTTGCTAATGGAACTTATCAGAATGGGGTAGATCAAGTATTCTTTCGATTGTAGGTATATTCTCTAGTACTGTATCTGAATAGGTAGTAGTATTCTTATATAGCATAGAGGTCTTGTATAGTATCTCTTAAGCCAGCAAGACACTATCTTACTTGCATTAGTATTTCTAAGTAGTCTAACTATAATTAATAGTGCCAAGTACTATAAGAATAATGCTATGCAATATAAAAATGATGCTATGTAATGCAAAAAATAGAAGTAGCTAGTTATCCTATAGTTCAAACTCAGAACCTAGGCTACACTCAGGCTGCCTACTGAATAGGTACAACACTCTTACTTCTTGGGCTCATTGTTATGATAGTATGACATGGCAGTATGCGAGCGTACCTAGAGCAGGGCTAAAATACAGTGAGCTACGAGGTCATGTGACCAGCCCACCCCTGCTATGCCTGAAGACCTGGCGCAAACCAGTACCAAGAGCCCGTATGCATGAATACTCCTATATATCCCGACCGTACTACCAGAGGTCACCGGTAGTTCTACCTTTTAGTGCAATGGTTTGCAAAATGGTCAGTTGCAACCTATAATAGTATTACCGGTTGGGTTGCTAGTTCAAATCTTGTATGTAGTGAACGTGAGAAACTGCATACAACCTTTGGATTTAGATGGCTTACAGCCACAGACCGGTCGCTGGTTATAAAGTAGTATAGTGGCACATAAAATTGAAGCCCTAAGGTGGTAATGGGTAGCTGGGAGTTAATATATAGAGAGTCCGGGATGTACTCTACCAAGGGGGGAGTAATGTCATAACGGTATGACATGGCAGTATGCGAGCGTACCTAGAGCAGGGCTAAAATGCAGTAAGTTACGAGGTCATGTGACCAGCCTACTCCTGCTATACCTGAAGACCTGGTGCGAACCGGTACCAAGAGCCTGTATACATGGATACTCTATATATCCCGACCGTACTACCAGGAGTCACCAGTAGTTCTACCTTTTGATGCAACGGTTTACAAGACGGTCAGTTGCAACCCATAACACTTATACCCTACTAGTTGCACAACTGTAACTGGCTGTGATTTTATTAGTTAATACACAAATTAAATACTATACTTTATATAATACTATATTAGACAACTATTGTATATAGTTTTAATTATACAACAAAAATACTTAGTAAATATACTGTTTAGTAAAACTAGTTGCTATTATTCTAGTATACTACTAAAGTCAATAGATATCTACTTTATTAGCTCTATTTTCCTTATAGTTTAAGGCATTCTGACTTCCAGCTAGAGCTCTCCTCAGCTCTAATTAAAGAAGGCCATTAAGAGTAGTAAGCTACTAAGGTTGCAGCAGCAATTGGTAGTTCTTATATGCATTACTTCATATATATTAGTATTACGGGTTGCAACTGACTATCTTGCAAACCATTGCACCAAAAGGTAGAACTACCAGTGACCTCTGGTAGTACGGTCGGGGTACATAAGAGTATCCATGTATATGGGCTCTTGGTACCGGTTTGTGCCAGGTTTTCAGGCATAGTGTTACGGGGTACGTTGGGGGTAAGCCATTTACTAAATAACTAAGTGTAATTTGAAATATAATTAAATATAAGTCATGAAAAATAAAGTAGTTAAGGTAGTAAGAAAGCTTTATATTTATTAGGGTTGAGTTCCAGGTCCTTGCTCTTCTAACTCCAGTGGGTCAGGCTTCTATTTATACAAAATGTAGTTCTTCAAAGCTGCAGCTTGAACGGATTCTGGGAATCAAGCCAAACTCTGAAAAAAGCCAAGTGATTAGCCTTTCTTTTTGACCAACTCTTACAATAAATTCTAGAACAACAAATATGAGAACTTAAAACCTCTAATGCAAGCCTCTATCTAAAAATACCATCATAACTCCAATCCTTATACAAAGATCGATTATATAAGAAAATAAGAAAAGGTTATCATAGAACGAATAGTATAACAGAAGCTACTGGAAGAGTTAGTAACTAAGATTGCTAATCTTAGTAGTTACTTACTTCTTAACTAAAGAAGTTCTACTACCATAGACCTGACTAGTATCGGGTTAGCTAAACTTCCAACTGTAGGCTTTATAGTTGGTAGTACCTTTTGATGATACTTAAATAAGACAGTGTTATAGCATGAGAATAATTATGCCTGTAACAGTACTCCCCTTCTTAGAGCACATGTTCCGAGTACCTATTAGCTATTACTCTTTAATTTTCTTAAAAGAATATAAGCCATATAGCTTACCGTTAGTGGATCTCTTATCTTGACCTTAACAACTTAATTGCCGTGATCATACTCAAGATAATATTCCATGATGTTCTGACTATAGGCTGTGCCTCTACTTAGTCTTTGACATTGAAGGTAATTGGTAAGAGCTTTACCTATTTATCATAAGACATACTACTATATTCATAATATCTTGACCCCTTGAACACTTTTCCGTTTGATACCTTAGCTTGTGTCTAGAATAAGTGTTAATACTATATGAACTTAAGTTTATAGGTTAGATCCATGCCATACCTTTATGATAGATATATCTGCACTCTAGGTCAGTAACTTGACTGTATTTCTAACTTCTCTTTCTCTTTCTTCTCGTTACCCTGATTTGGCTTGTTTTTCTTTATAAGGGTATCGTTCGTGGAATTTTTTAAGTGTGTCTACCAGTAATCTATCATCCATTAATAGTTTGCCTAAGCTTTCCTATGTTGCCTCCTCGGGCTCATAACCTTCCTACTACATAAGGTACTCTAGTGTCTTCTTGGTACTATTGTATCGTATGTCAGTGATAGAGGCTATGAAGTATTCTTCCTCACCTTCTTGTATTAGTGGGGATGGTTGGTCGGTAGAGGGTTGAGAGCGGATGTTTTGAACGGTTCGAGCAGTGAAATATGAAAGACAGGGTGTATCTTCAAGTTGTATGGTAAACTTAAGCTTGAAGGAACGTTTGCCTATTGCTTTTTCGATAGTGAAGGGTCTAATCAACTTAGCATTGAGTTTCTTGGAAGGTCTTTTTATTGAAATGTTTTTGGCATTAAGCATGACTTTGTTTCCTTCCTTGAAGTTTGGCTGTTGAGCGTGATGTTGGTCATACCACTTAGCTGCTCGTTCAATTGATTTGTTAGTTCTTGTGAATCCATTCCCATTCTCCTGTGAGTTCTCTCGAGGGTACATTGAGGGCCTCTTCTTTATTGATGGTATTAACAAGGGGGTGAAAGCTGTAGTTGGCGAAGAAAGGTGAGGTCTTGGTGAAGCTATATTGTGCGTTATTGTATATGAACTCTGCGAGAGGTAAGAGTTGGTTCAATTGTCCTAGTGGTAGTGACATAGTTGCAGAGATAACTTTCTAGGGTTTGGTTGACTCTTTTGGTTTGTCTATCGGTTTTAGGGTGTGTAGTAGTACTCATATTTAGGTTGACTTTGAATTTCTTCATAAGTTCCTGCCAGAAGTTCGAAGTAAACTTCAGGTTTCGTCTGATATAATAGACTTTAGTAAGCCATAGAGTCACCATATTTCTCGAAGAAAGGTAGTTGCTAATTGTTCTATGGATTGTTCTGCTAGAGGGATGAAGTGAGCCATCTTAGTGAACCTATCCACTACTACCCATATTTGTGTGAAGCTGTCTGAAGGAGGGAGTTCGGTAATGAAGTATATGGTGATAGAGGACTATGGTTGGTATGGTATCTTATAAGGGTAAAGGAGGCCATATTTCTTATGTCTTCATACCTTGTTTCTTTGGCATTCCAATCATGCGCCAATGTATTCCGTAATATCGTTGTGAGCATTAGGCCAATAAAAGTCTCTGCCGATAAGTTCTATGGTTTTTTCGATTCCGAGGTGGCCGATAAGGGATGATCATGTTTTACTTGAACTATTTTCCTATCTAAGGGCCATTAGTATCACAAACCAGTTGTTGTGTAGGACTACTTCATCACGGATACTGAATCGTTTATCGACATTATCATTCTTCTGCTAGATGCGTTCCTTAAGTTGATATACTATTTGTCCTTTTTCCCTTCTTCGATTAGCTTGCTCCTCCATTGTTAGTTAATGCTACTATTTTCAGAGCTTTTATTGTTCTTGCAGTCAAAATTTCTTCCTCTTCTTGCTATGTTCCTTCTTTCCTGAACTTAGTTTCTTGCTGATCTCGCTGTCCACTCCCCTTCTTAAGGGCGTGGTCACCACATCTAGATAAAGCATCTGCCTTAGTATTCACTTTTCCTTTTCAGTAGATGATTGTATAGTCGAATAGGGCAAGTTTTTCCTGCCCATTATGCTTGATGGCAAGATAGCTTCTTAATGGTGTTGAAGATTGGAGATTGTCATAGTCGGTATAGACTTTGATGCTGTGCTTAGTACTTTCACAGTATTCTCTCTAGTATCTGTCATACATTCCACCATAGCTAGCATCTCCTTATCGAAGATGTCATAGTTAATTTCGGCTGAGGTGAACTTTCGGGAATGGAATGCAACTGGGTATAGTTTGCTGTCTTCTTGCTTCTGACTTAGAATCCCTCCAAGTAGGAAGTCGCTTGCATCCGTTTCTAGAATGATTTTGTGTTCTAGGTAATAGTGTGCTAAAATTGGAGCAGTTGTGAAAGCTTCCTTAAGTTGTTAGAAAGCTTCCTCTTACAGAGGTCCCCAGACTAGCTTTGCCTCTTTATTGAGTAGTCGAGTTAGAGGTAAGCATATCTTACTATAGTTCTTAATCAAACGTCAGTAGAAGTTAGCAACTCCTAAGAAGATTGTATATCTGTCTTCATGTTGGAGTGTTCATTAGTACTAGGAGTCTTCCAATCAAGAATAGCCTGAATTTTATTGGTGGACATTGAGATTCCTTTCCCTGAAATGTGATAACCCAAAAATTCAACTTTCTCTATGTACTACTCACATTTTTCCTCTTGTATAGCCAAACAATTTTCCTATAGCCTGTGCAACACCTCTTCCAGGATTGTATTATGTTCTTTTAGAGTTTTGGTATATATTAATAGGTCGTCGATGTATACCAGTAAACTCTGATCGATCATGTCTGGGAAAATTTCATTTATGAACTCCTGGAAGGTTGCTGGTGTATTGCAGAGTCTGAATGGCATAACTGTGTATTCGTAGTAGCTGTACCGGGTCCTAAAGGCTGTCTTCCACTTATCCCCTTTGGCAATTCGTACCAAGTTGTATCTGTTCTTTAAGTTAAGGGTAATGGAGTATTTGCCCTTATAAAGTCGGTCTCAGAGTTCTGCCATTAGTGGAAGGGGGTAGCGGTTCTTGATAGTGATTCGGTTAAGGCCTCTATAATCGACACACATGCATAGTTTGCTATTTTTTTTTGGGACAAATAGGATAGATGTACCTGCCGGGGATTGTAAAGGTCAGATCTTTCTTTCTTTTAACATCTGTTCAATATATTCTGTAAGGATTTTCAATTCTTTCTTACTTAATCGGTAAATAGGTCCTCATAGAGGTTGTTGTCCTTCTTGTAGAGGTATGCAATAGTCATATGATTAGTACGGAGATAGTTTTGCTACGGTCTCAGGGTTAAAAACGTTTGGGAATTTCTTCTTCCATACTGCTAGGTCAAAGCTTACCTGCTTGCCAGCTTCCCTTTGGTAGATGCATACTTGAGGTATTTTTCATCCTACAATACGCATATATCTACCAAAAAACACTTGCCCTACTTGCCATTCTTCAGTCGTGTAAAGTTCTTCTGCTTCACAAAGTTCAAAGTGCCTAGCCTTTGATATATTTCGAGCATTTGGCATGATTTAGTTCAATATAGTTCAAGTCCCAATCAATGTATGGCTGGTGACTAGCCATCCACATCATTGACAAGAGTGCATCATAGTCCTTTCCTCTATCATCCATGCCGAAGTCGATAAGTTCTTTATGAACTTTACTAGTATCGTCGATAAGGGTCATTCAGAGCTTTGGGGTATACTCTGTCCCAGTGTTTGGTAAGGGCACACCTCCGGCTCCTCTGAACTTGATGGGGAATTTTCTTTTGATGCGTGGGATTGGTACTTTGTTGGAGAGCATTGACGTTTCTGCTCCTGGGTCGATACATACTCTAATCATTACTGATTTTGAGATACCGTTTTCCTTCCATTTTAGCTCGGCTTTGCGAATGATTGATTTCTTTGCTGGAGGTCCTTCGAGGATTGGAGGAGGAGTGAGGCCAACTGGAGGAGGAGGAGGGGCAGACACTTCGTTGGCTAAGATCTGCCTTTCTAGTTTTCCGACTCGGATTCATCGAGA
>WHUZ01000223.1:0-23735 GCA_015179045.1 Kalaharituber pfeilii
TTTGTGATACGATAGGCGTGCCAAGCCAGAGAGTCAGGAAGCCAGAAATGCATCGTGTGTCGTGATGCTTGCTGCCTCGTCGTGACGCTGCTGATGCAACTCTTTTTTGCTGATGAAGTAGCATCTATGCCAAAGAAACCATGGAGCCATAGTCGCTCCATGGTTTCTTGGCATGATGAGATGCATGTCTAGTATGGGAAGTACCGCAATGGCAGCACAGTTTGGCAGTGCAATAGCAGTGCCCCAGCGCCCCAGCGCCCTCGCGCTCATGGCACTGAGGGTGCAAACTCCCCTTTTTCCTGATGTTTCTACATTCGTGAGGAGCCAATTTTCGACGTATTGGATACATACAAAGTGGTCTATTTCATACATGTGCTACGAAGGCATTTTTGATACCCTTACCCATGATACAAGGGCCGCAATGTGATTTCCACCTAGCTAAAGAACCGGCTTACCGCACCTGTATGATGTCAGGTAAGAAGCCGGCCCCAGTTTGCCAAGGGTAGGTAAAATAGCATGCGTGGCAAATACGTCGCAAATGCCCTCGTCGCGCATGTTGAAAATAGAGATGGTAAATACGTCACAAATGCCCTCATCATAGACCATTTTGGAAAATAAACCATTTTGTGCATAGTAAATACGTTGGAAATGCTCTCACCGTGCATGTGGAAAGTAGACCGTTTTGCACATAGTAAGTACGTCTGAAATGCCCGCGCCGCGTATGTGGAAAACAGACCATTTTGCATATAGTAAATACATTAGAAATGCCTTTGCCGCGCTGGTGGAAAGTAGACCGTTTTGCACATAGTAAATACGTCGGAAATGCCCTCGCCGTGCATGTGGAAAGTAGACCGTTTTGCACATAGTAAATACGTTGGAAATGCCCTCGCTGCGCTTGTGGAAAATAGTCCGTTTTGTACATAGTCAATATGTTGGAAATGCCCTCGCTACGCATGTGGGAAACAGACTGTTGGAAATGCTCTCGCCGCACATGTGGAAAACAGACTGTTTTGCATATAGTAAACACGTTGGAAATGCCCTCGCCGCGCATGTGGAAAAGAGACCATCTTGCACATAGTAAAGACGTCGAAAATGTCCTCGTCGCGTATGTAGAAAATAGGTCATTTTGCACACGTTAAATGGGCTCCTCGCATATGTATAAAATAAACCATTTTGCACATGGCAAATGTAACGGATGATAGTAAATGCAGAGAGTTACCGTCCGCCAGGCCAAAAAGACACTTAACCAGTGATACTCGCTAGTCCTCTGCATGGCTCATATAGCACATTTTATAACTGCGATGCCGGCGCCCGGCTGTCACATATCGCCTCCATCGCATATGCGTATACTGTGCGCACATCCACCAACCGCCTGCCCTACAGTTGCAGTGAATCCGTAACAGCAAATACATTACAAAAGCTCTTATGGCGTATGTGGAAAATAGACCATTTTACATATTGTAAAATAGTCTCATCGCGCATGGACAAAATGGGTCATTTTCCACATGTTAACTACGCTACATATAGGCTCTTTGCAGATGTGGGAAATAGGTTCTTTTTAGCATGTTGAATTCGTTGGAAATGACCGCTTCACATGTGAGAAAATGGGTCATTTTCGGCACATTAAATGTGTTGAAAATATGTATTGCTAATTGGGATTATTACTTAACAAGGTAGTTAGGGTAGTTGTAGTTGCCGGAGGTTTGTGATGAGAAGTACAGTGGTGTGTAACGTTAGGGTAAAAATTTGTATGGGCTGTCGACGAAAAGTCATCTGAATTGGGATAGGTTGTCGACGAAAAGTCATGTCTTTTTGGTATAGACCATTCTGAAAACTACTGGGTCTATTTTCTATGGAGTTTTTTGGCCGTTACTGCCAAGCTATAGCATGGTAAGGATATGACAGGGATAGCCTACTAGTGCAAAAATTTACTCAAAACCCGGTATCTTTCACTATAAATACAGCAAGATTTAGAGTACGAAATGTATTATTTTTTTATATAGAAATATAGAGGAGACGTAGGGCTTTCATTTGAGGCTGGTTTGAAGATAATCGGAGCAAAATTGCGTGTTGCGGCGGGGATACGAAGTTGTATGTCTTACCGGGCCATGAAAAAGCTCAACTTTCACTGCCTAACCTTACCCTTTGGCTATGTAGAGTATTTTTTGTTCTTGGTTCTTTTTTTGTCAGTAATGTCACTATCAGTCTCCATGCTGTTGAGGCTAGCATCGCAGTAATTCAGCATGCCCGTGCCTAATACACGCACAGTAGTGCTAAGAGGCTTGCCAAGACCTCCAAACTGCGCGTTTGTATTTTACCTCTTAAGTGAGTTAATACGATAAATCTGACAGGTACGACTCTTTCCACTTGACGACGCCTTTTTTTTTTTTTTTTTTAAATGTGGCCCTGCATGCACCTAGCTGGGCCCCTAGGTCTAAACCCTCAAAGCCGGAGGCAGGCTTGTCTAACTACAGTATCCCTCTGCCACCTTCTCTACATGCGAAAAACCGCCCTAGTCTTATACCAAGCCCCTAGGGCACTCTCCGAGCACACCCTGCCCCACTAAATAAAATAACTATGCTGTACCTCCGCCACCACGCTCGAACAAAGGAAAATTCATCCCTTCCTCCTTTAGAATTTCAGCGACCCGAAAAACTCCCCAGTACTCGAGTACATCCACCTCTTTCTTTTCCTTCCACTCTTTCTCATCCGTATCTTCCCACTTTTCCTATCCTACCGAGTATTCCATCTCCTCACACCTAAAGGCCAGGTGGTCATCTATTTGCTTCTGTCCACACCTGCATACACTCCCCTCTACTGCACTTGATGGCGCGAGATGTAGCAACATGAGCTAAATTTGACAGGCATAGCAGGCCCTCCACGACAACGCTCGCGACAGCGCGATCTGCTGCAGAATGAGCACTGTTAACAGGTATGGCAGCTCCTCTCGCCGGCATGCAATATGGCAACATGAGCTCAACTTAACAGGTATGGCAGGCCCTCTCGACGGTGCTCGACATGCTACAGACTGAGCTCTGTTAACAGGTATGGCAGCCTCTCTCGGCACTCGACATGCCATAGAATGGGCTCAATTAACAGGTATGGCAGCCCCTCTCGCCGGCGCGCGATATGGCAACGTGAGCTCTACTTAACAAGTATGGTAGGCCCTCTCAACGGCGCTCGATATGCTGCAGAATGAGCTCTGTTAACAGGTATGGTAGCATCTCTCGGTGCTCGACATGCCACAGAATGGGTGCAATTAACAGGTATGGCAGCCCCTCTCACCGGTGCACGATATAGCAACATGAGCTCAATTTAATAGGTATGATAGGCCCTCTCGACGGTACTTGATATACTACACAATGAGCTCTGCTAACAGGTATGGCAGGCCCTCTTGATAGTGCTCGACATGCTACATAATGAGCTCTGCTAACGGGTATAGCAGGCCCTCTCAACGGCGCTCGATATGCTGCAGAATGAGCTCTGTTAACAGGTATGGCAGCATCTCTTGGCGCTCGACATACCACAGAATGGGCACAATTAACAGGTATGGCAGCCCCTCTCGCCGGCGTGCGATATAGCACCATGAGCTCAATTTAACAGGTATGACAGGCCCTCTCGACGGTGCTCGATATGCTACACAATGAGCTCTGCTAACGGGTATAGCAGGCCCTCTTGACAGTGCTCGACATGCTACACAATGAGCTCTACTAACGGGTATGGCAGGCCCTCTTAACGGTACTCGATATGCTACACAATGAGCTCTGCTAACGGGTATGGCAGGCTCTCTTGATGGTGCTCGATATGCTATACAATGAGCTCTGCTAACAGGTATGGCAGGCCCTCTTGACAGTGCTCGATATGCTACATAATGAGCTTTGCTAACAGGTATGGCAGGCCCTCTTGACGGTGCTTGATATGCTACACAATAGGCTCTGCTAACGGGTATGGCAGGCCCTCTCATTTTTTTATTTTTTTTTTATTTCATTACGCACGTGCCGCCTAGCAGGCTATGACGAGGGCCCTCTCGATGGCACATGATCAGTCAGAATGAGCTGAATTTAACAGCTATGGTAGACCCCTCTTGATAGTGCCATATCCTGTGGTATGGGTTCTATTGACAAGTATGGCAGGCCCCTCTCAACGGCGCAATATACTGCAGAATATGATGAATTTAAGAGGTATGGCAGACCTCGGCGGCGCGATATACTGCAGAATACGATGAATTGACAGGTATGGCAGACCTCGGCGGCCCGATTTCAACAGCAAGCCTACGGTGAGCAGCAGCTTTAGGCCAATTCGATGATGATGTGGGTGTAGTAGGTATGGGAATTTATACATAGTTTTAGTCGTCATTCAATAAATTGATAAATTGCTGCATGATTGCATATTGGGATATATGAGCAAGTGTGGAATACAATAAGCGTAAGTATGCAAGCACTATATTCTACTACAGGCGATGGTTACAATATCCAACCCGTCGTGGGCGGAGCACCTTATTCCAGCAGGGTTGAGCACATATATGGTCGGCGTGCTGACGCCTGAGATGTTGAAGTTAACTGTGATTACGCCCACACTGCTGGCAATTAGAGATTTCGTGCTCACAATGTTAGTGTTAATGGTCATGTGCCCGTACTGCTTGCAAATAGACAGCGTATGCTCACAATGTGAGTGTTAATGGTCATGCACCCATACTGCTAGCAAATAGACAGTGTGCGCTCACAATGTGAGTGTGAAGGGCGATACGTTCATGCTGCCAGCAATAGAGGTTGTGCGCCTACAACGTATATGTTAAAAGAGCTGCGCCGAGGGCATGAGTTTACATCAGGAGCGTCCTATGCACCCAGTGCACCTGGCGCACCCAGGCGGAAAAAATTATTTTTGCTGATGAATGCTGATTGACCGAACTGATCATCCATTAGGCTTGGCTGTTGATTCTTGTATCATTTAGATAGGGCAGTACTATGGTAGGATGTGTCATCCAAAATGCAGCTTAATGTATACACTCGATTTATGGAAGCTCTGTTAATATACACACATGTATTAGTACATTCGTTATCTTTATTCTGTACTATTTTTGCATGTTTTCATTATGTATACCTATTACCACTGGTATTGACATTGATAAGAAATTACTGCGGGGCCAGCTAATTATTCTTTTGTTGACTCCTCATGTATGGCTGCGCTGAAGTCTATATAAGCACTGGCTGGTGATAGCATAGTTAGAAGAATCAAGACACTAGTAGTATCCTAAGTTCTCTATGACTTTGAACCTATCGTTCTATTATTATACTCGTGAATCGCTCCGTTCCACTGTATGCTCCCCGCCGAGTAGCTGCCCTTTCGGTCTATCATATACACCTCTGTAGCTATTCCAACTCACCGTATTCATACTTTTGGGATAATGCCGGCACTGTAGTTTTCTCCACTATAGCCATAATATTCAGTCCCTTCTAGCGCCCACTAGAGCCAAGCACCTCATGCCCATAACCACTAGTTGATCCCATTAGAATTACTCCATATCTCATATCAAATTTACTAGTAGATAGGATATTGATTTTCATATCTTACCAAGATAGTGCTAGTAAAATGGAGAAAGATATATATAAGTTGTCACGGATCACAATCGGTTACCCTGAACTGTACTAAAAACTGTACTAAGGTCGACCGGGTTCAAGGAATCTCCCACTAGCACAGTTTTGGATAACAGAATTGTCGGCGCTTAAGGAATTACGTTTTTTGGATAACAGAATTGTCGGCGCTTAAGGAATTACGCTTTTTGGATAACATCAATCCTGCTGAAGGCACGGCGCTTAAGGAAGCCCTTCTATCTCTCTCTGTTTCTGTGTTGCACTTTCCTGTATATAAAGACTCTTTTCCACCCCGTAGCCTAGGTCCCTCAAGCAATAAAACATATACTCTCCTGACCATACTCTTTCCTCTACAAGCAGCGTCCTGCTCAAACTTGTGAGCACTACGTGACCCGCCTGACTCGATCTGCGACTCAGCGCCGGTTAATAGCCCCGTGAGGTCGGTCCGTTACACTTTATTGCTTCGCCTCATTCCCTCAAGAACCAGGACGCCAGCAAGGTTATGATCGAATCTGCTCCACGTTACACCACGATTAGGATCCCGCGACCACTACTCCAGACACTTAAGCCCCTTCTACGAGCCACCCTCTCTTTCGCTGCCGCCTCCTATCGAGCCCTCACAAACACCTCCCCCCAATTCGTCCCAGTGGACGAAATCCTCCAAGTCATCCAAGTCGTTACCAGGGGAACAACCACAACCCAACAAGACCCCATCCCAGAATTTGGACACCTCTTCATACCAGACCACAACTGCAATTGCCCCTACTGCCCAATCAACGAAGAAGACCTGTCATGAACAAGGAGTCCCACGTTGTGCTCAGAATACCCACTACACTATACTCTGCAATCTTGAAGGCTCTTTCATACACACTCTCCCTTACTCAGACTCTCCTTGTAGTACAAAAGGACGCCCCCCTCCTCCCCCAACGATACATCAACTCAAGCTTAGACCTCATCCAAAGCGTCAAGTATACAGAACAAGGAACGCAGACTGACCAGGAGTCAGGGTACAAAAAACGACGGGTCTACACCCAATACCTCGCACCCATTGCCTCTCCTCAAGCTGGCCCAACTAACTATCAAGGACTCACGATACCGGACTCTCCGACAAACCAGGATAATCTCGTGGACCTCTACAATCTCGCCCAACAACAACTTCAACAAGGAAACGCACTCGTCTACCAAGCCACAGACTCTCACGCCCACGACTACCTCTTACAGCAGATCAAAGAAGAGTTACAAAACCCAGAAGAGACAGCTGACGAGGACTTCCAAGAAAACGAAGAACCTGACTGGCCGGAAGAATATTTCTGGAACCCTCACGATTAGAAACTGGAAGAACCAAGGGAACCCAAGCCGGAAATCGACTTCGGAAGCTCCGCTTCCGAATCTGACACCGACTTCCCCCCACAACGAACAGCTACCCCCAATCCTCCTCCATCAAGAACCTCTACTCCCCGGCCTACCATGTCCGCCATCACCTTCACAGAAACTCAGTTCAAGCAGCTGCTGGACAGCGTCAAAGGGAAATCCAACATCAAAATCAAGGAGCCAGAAACCTACTCTGGCGAACGAGAGAAGCTCAGGGGATGGTTCAACCAGCTATCCATCCAATTCACCAACAACCCTGACCATTTCAAGGACGACCATACCAAAATTAACTACGCCTCCTCCTTCCTACGAGACACAGCCTCTAAGTGGTTCGAGCCTTATCTCCAGGATAACGACGCCCTTAAGAAGGCCTTCCCTGACTACGATGCCTTCCGAAAAGCTCTTACCGCTGCCTTCGGAATTAGTGATGAGAAAGGCCACGCACAGCAACAGCTCGACAAGCTCGCTCAGGGAGACGCCAGATTTACAGCATATTGGACTCAGGTACAGCGCCTTGCGATTGATGCTGGGATCGATGATGTGGGAAAAATTATGGCAATCAGAAGAGGACTGGCTCCGCGACTTCGAGATTGGCTTCTAACACAGATAGGAGCCAACAGTTGGGAACTGTCAAAGTTGGTTGAGAACTTAACGGAAATAGACAACAACTACTTCAACCAGAGAAAGGCTAACCTCCAGCTTCCCTTACCGAAACCGCGGCCCTCTCAAGGACCCCCTACACCCCAAAGGCCCTCCGCTCCCCTAAGACGTATACCGAAGCCATTAGTCAAGGATACCACGGCCCAATGGAAATGGAATTAGATGCAGTAAGGCGGGTCTCTAAGGAAGAAAGACAGAGGCGCCAACAACAAGGCCTATGCTACTATTGTGGGGAGGGAAAACACTTCGCCTACCAATGCCCCAAACGCCTGCCCCGCTCCCGCCAACCAACTCCCACCAAGAACACCACCTCTCCTCCTCCACGCAGGGTGAATCAAATTAATACAGATACCGCCAGTGAGGCTGGAGGTGTTAAAATCGAGGAGTTAAACGACAAAGAGTAGAGAAGACAGGTAGCCCCTCTTCTACTCGATCCAATAGCTTTGTTGCTACCGTACCAAGCTCAGGATCAAGGTCAAGTCCTCAGGCGCCTCAAGTTTCTAAGAACCTTTTTTCCGTCCTACCTCAAACTTCGTTGTCATTGTGTTCTCACTGTTTCCAAGCCTCTTGCTCATGTTTTCCTAGTTTTTCTGAAGCCCCTCAAGTCCTTTCCGAAGTTCCTATTGATTTCTCATTATGCAATGTTAGGGTCGAGTCTCTGGAAGACTCAAGAAATAATGTCGAATTTCATGCTGCGTTTTCTGAACTGAATGATTTCCCTCTCCTACTGCCTGTATCATTATCTCAAAAATCAAACTCAGAATCAAGCCAAGTCAAGACCTATGCGTTTCTAGATCAGGGCGCACAAGGTAATCTCATGCACCCAAGGGTGATTCAAGAGGGCGGGCTCACAACCCAACCTATATCTCAAGTGGTCAACCTGATCTTTATGGACAAAACCCAAGCCAAGGACCCCCTTATCCAAGAAGGGTGTGTTGTCAAGATGAACATTGATGGCCATGAAGAGCTAATTGAATTCGGGATTACTGAAACCTGCAAGGATAATCCTCTAGTACTTGGAATAGGTTGGCAAAGAACGCACAATATCCAAATAGATCACGACAAAAATCAACTCCGTTTTCCCCCCTCTTGCAATCCCCACAACTCAGGAAACCAACCCATTCAACTCCTCTATGAGCGACCAGCTACCTTAACCCCACAAAATAAGATAGCCTTCGTTAATGCTATTGCCTTCAAGACTCTCGCTAAGAAGCACCCCACCTATAGCATTAACGTTCATGACATAGACCAAGCCTTATTCCGTCAAGCAAACCAAGTATCTAGCCAAAGAATCCAGGAAATGATACAGCACTCACACGATAGGAATCGTCAGAAGGAACGCAAAGACCCCAAGGAATACGTACCCAAGGAATATTATGACTTTATTGATGTCTTTGACCAGGACAAAGCAGAGCAACTCCCCCCCATAGACCAGGGATCGATCATGCCATTATTTTGGAAGAAGGAAAGTCACCCCCGTTTGGCCCTCTCTACAACCTCAACACAAAGGAACTCCTCGCCCTACGAGAATACCTGGAAGACAATCTAAGGAAAGGATTCATTCAGGCATCCACCTCCCCCGCAGGGGCGCCAATCCTCTTTGTACCCAAACCTGACGGATCATTACGGTTGTGTGTGGACTATAGGGGACTTAACAATATCACAATCAAGAACCGTACTCCACTTCCCCTTATCAATGAAACTCTTGACCGACTCAAGGGAGCCAAATACTACACTAAGCTAGACATCAGGGAAGCCTATTATCGAATCAGGATTAAGGAAGGAGATGAATGGAAAACAGCCTTCCGGACCCGTTATGGACACTTCGAATACAAGGTCATGCCCTTTGGGCTCACTAATGCACCCGCCACATTCCAAGCTCACATCAACAATGTCCTCAGAGAATTTTTGGATGAATTCTGCACTCCTTATCTAGACGATATTATCATCTTCAGCACCTCACTCCAGGACCATATACAACACGTCAAAAGGGTTCTCCACAGGCTGAGAGAATATGGGCTATATGTTAAAGCGGAAAAATGCGATTTTCATAAACAACAGGTCGAGTATTTGGGATTCATAGTAACTACAGACGGCATTAAGATGAACCCCAAGAAAGTCGAAGCAATTAAGGAATGGGAAACCCCTAGATCAATAAAGGATATCCAAACCTTTTTAGGGTTTGCTAACTTCTACAGACGCTTTATCCTAAACTACAGCAAGGTTGCAGGACCATTGTATGACCTGCTAAAAAAGGATCAAGCGTTCAAATGGGAACCAAGACAGCAGCAGGCATTCGAAAAGCTGAAAGAATCCTTCACATCTGCACCAATCCTAAAGTACTTCGACCCCTCCAGACCAGCTACCCTGGAAACCGACGCTTCAGACTATGTGGTAGCCGGAGTACTGAGTCAAGAACATGAAGGGAAAACTCACCCAGTTGCGTTCTACAGCCACCGTATGACCCCGCACAGTGCAACTATGAAATCTACGACAAGGAGCTACTTGCCATAGTGGACGCTTTCAAGGAATGGAGGCACCACCTCCGAAGTGACGTCTATAATGAGGATATTCAAGTATATACAGACCACAAGAATCTGGTATACTTCATGACAACTAAGAAACTCAATCAACGCCAGATCAGATGGATGGAAGAGCTCACAGGTTTCAATTTTAAGATTATATATAGGGAAGGAAGGAAAAATGAAAAGGCAGACGCACTCACAAGACGATCAGGAGATCTTCCTAAGGAGGGGGACCACAGGCTCACACAACGATACCAAACTATCCTCAAGCCTTCCATGTTTGCTCAAGTCAACACCCAGGATATCGATACGTTGATTCAGGACCAGGATCAAGACCCCACGCTCCGAACTATCAAGATGGAACTCAAAAAGGGAAGCAAACACTCCCGCCTTATTAACCTCATGCTATGCTCAATTGATGAGTCAGGAACCCTCATGTATGACTCAAGAGTCATGTTACCCAAGTCACGGTACATTCAGGTCATTCAGGAACACCATGATGCACCACTGGCAGGACACCCAGGACGAGACAAAACCTTCGAACTCATCTCAAGAATGTACTATTGGCCTCGGATGCGGAAAATTATAGCCCGCTACATTAACAACTGTCATAAGTGCAAACAAAACAAGCCTCTCCGCCACAAGCCATATGGACTTCTGAACCCTCTTCAACCCCCGGAAACGCCCTGGACCTGTGTTACCATGGATCACATCACGGACCTCCCACCAAGCCAGGGATATAATGCAATCCTTGTCGTAGTTGATAGACTCACCAAGATGGCACACTTCATCCCGGCAAAGAAAAGTGACAATGCAGAGGAGCTAGCTCAACTATTTCTCCAAAATATAGTGAGACTCCATGGCCTACCTCAAGAAATCATTACAGACCGTGCCCCAATATTTAAGAACCGTTTCTGGAACACCCTCTGCAACCATCTGGGAATCAAGCCAAAATACTCCACAGCCTTCCACCCTCAGACCGACGGACAAACAGAACGAGTCAATAGTTTTGTGGAGGAGTACCTCAGACACTACATCAACTATCAACAAGACAATTGGGCCTCCAAGCTTCCTATGGCCGAATTTGCATACAACAATCACCAATCGGATACCACCAAAATGTCCCCCTTCTATGCACTCCAAGGGTTCCATCCGCGTTTTGGTACTACACCGGGGCAAGCCGTAATCAACTCCCCAGCCCAAGATCTGTCCCAGGAGCTTCAGAACAACCATCGATACCTCCAAGAAACCATCAGAGATGCCCAGGAACGACACAAGAAATATTACGACCGTCACCATCAAGAACCTCCAAGATACCAAGAAGGAGACCAAGTCTATCTCAACGCCTCCACCCAAATCAAAACCACGCAACCCAGCCAAAAGCTCGCAGCAAAACGTCATGGACCTTTCAAGATCATCAAAGTCCTCTCTCCCCACACCTACGAGCTGGAACTACCCCCAAATCTCATGACCCACTTCCACCCAGTCTTCAATGTCACTCGCCTAGAACCCTGCTACTCTGATCCCCTTCCCGGACAGCGACAAGACCCTCCAGAACCGATCGAGATTGATGGGGAACCCGAATGGGAGGTGGAACAAATCTTAGACTCACGCCTACGCAGGAAGCGCCTCCAATATCTAGTGAGATGGGCTGGATACCCCCACTGGCCCGACGACTGGCGTACACCTCAAGAGCTTACCCATTGTGATGATCTACTCCAGGACTTCCATTCCAAATACCCTCAGAAACCAGGACCCTTGATACCTCCTAGGAACTCGGCCTCAAAAAGGAGGACCTAATGTCACGGATCACAATCGGTTACCCTGAACTGTACTAAAAACTGTACTAAGGTCGACCGGGTTCAAGGAATCTCCCAC
The DNA here is from genome assembly GCA_015179045.1 of Kalaharituber pfeilii. Lineage (NCBI taxonomy): Eukaryota > Fungi > Ascomycota > Pezizomycetes > Pezizales > Pezizaceae > Kalaharituber > Kalaharituber pfeilii. The sequence continues at coordinate 12,026 of WHUZ01000223.1, forward strand.
TAGCACAGTTTTGGATAACAGAATTGTCGGCGCTTAAGGAATTACGTTTTTTGGATAACAGAATTGTCGGCGCTTAAGGAATTACGCTTTTTGGATAACATCAATCCTGCTGAAGGCACGGCGCTTAAGGAAGCCCTTCTATCTCTCTCTGTTTCTGTGTTGCACTTTCCTGTATATAAAGACTCTTTTCCACCCCGTAGCCTAGGTCCCTCAAGCAATAAAACATATACTCTCCTGACCATACTCTTTCCTCTACAAGCAGCGTCCTGCTCAAACTTGTGAGCACTACGTGACCCGCCTGACTCGATCTGCGACTCAGCGCCGGTTAATAGCCCCGTGAGGTCGGTCCGTTACATAAGTATTATATAGAATATTGCAAGTTAGAGGGTATGAGTATAGTATAATTATATATGCAGAGTATCAAGGGAGAAGAAGCTAAGGGAGCTGAAGAAGTAGTAATATATAGTGGTACAAGGAATCATGCATATACTCTGGAGAATAAGGTAAGATATAGTAGATAGGTTGGCTAATTTGGAGTCTATAGAGATATTTGTGAAGTAAGACTCTACTTAGGTAGAGGCAAAAGTGCTAGTAGTACATTTAAGAGGTTGTTACCAAAGCTAGTATGAGACAAAGAGAAAGAAGAGAGAGGGTAGGAGAGAGAAACTGTTTAGAATTGATATATAGACCACTAGAGAGATTGGGGCACCTTATAGAGAGGTTAAGGTAGTAAAGGTCTATATACTTAGAGGTGGTAAATGGAGAAAGGGGATAGACTAGAGTGTAGATAGTATGGGAAAGAGGAGGAGAGAATGAGACATCTACTAGAATAGTATAGAGTATAGTAGTAGAGGTGGCTAGAGGGAAAGATTACGTGAAGAGACTACTAAGAGTCGAAGGGAAGGGGAGAGAAGATTACTAGTAGAGATACTTGGAGATTGAGTTTATATAGGCAATAAGCAATTCTCTTCTCTTTTCTTTCCTCTTTTAGTTCACTATCTGCTACTTATATAGAGGTGTAGAATAGGTAAATTGGTAGAAAAACATTCTACCTAGAATGATATAGAGGTATAGAATAACTGAATAGGTAGAAAAATGTTTTGCTTAAAATAATATAGAGGTATAGAATAGATGAATAGGTAGGAAAACATTCTGCCTGAAATGATATAGAGCTGTAGAATAACTGAATAGGTAGGAAACTATTATACCTGAAATGATATAGAGGTATAGAATAACTAAATAGGTAGGAAAACATTCTACTTAGAATAATATACAAGTGTAGAATGACTGAATAGATATAAAAATGTTCTGCTTGAAATGATATAGAGGTATAGAATAGGTAAATAGATAAGAAAACATTCTGCCTGGAATGATATAGAGGTATAGAATAGGTAAATAAGTCGAAAAACATTTTACTTATAATGATATAGAGGTGTAAAATAACTGAATAGGTAGGAAAATATTCTACCTAAAATGATATGAAGGTATAGACTAGGTAAATAAGTAGAAAAATGTTCTACTTGAAATAATATGGAAGTGTAAAATAGGTAAATAGGTATAAAAACATTCTCCTAGAATAGAATGGAAGTGTAGAATAAGTAAATAGGTGAGAAAACATTCTGCCTGAAATTATATTAAGTTATAGAATAACTGAATAGGTGAGAAAATGTTCCAACTGAAATGATATAAAGATGTAGCATAACTGAATAGGTGAGAAAACACTCTATCTCAAATAATATAGAGGTGTAGAATAGGTAAATAGAGAGAAAAACATTCCACTTAGAATGATATAGAGGTATAGAATAACTAAATAGATAGGAAAACATTCTACTTGAAATAATATAGAGGTATAGAATAACTAAATAGATAGGAAAACATTCTACTTAGAATGATATAGAGGTATAGAATAAGTGAATAGGCAGGAAAACATTCTATTTAAAATGATATAAAGGTGTAGAATAATTAAATAGGTAGGAAAACATTTTACCTGAAATGATATAGAGGTATAGAATAGGTAAATAGGTAGGAAAATGTTCTGCTTAGAAAGATATAGAGGTATAGAATAGGTAAATAGGTAGAAAAACATTCTATCTGAAATGATATAGAGCTGTAGAATAGATAAATAAGTAGAAAATGTTCTATCTGAAATGATATAAAGCTATAGAATAGGTAAATAGTTGAGAAAATATTCCATCCAGAATAATATGGAGGTGTAGAATAGGTAAATATGTAAGAAAACATTCTATATAGAATAACCTAAAGGTATAATAATATTAAGGAATTCATTCCATATGAAATGACTTAGAAGAATAATAATACCAAGAAATCTGTTCTATACAGAATGACTTAGAAGTATAATAATGTCAAGCAATTAAGAATACTAAGAAATCTATTCTATACAGAATAACTTAGAAGGATAATAATACTAAGAAATCTGTTTCATATGAAACAACTTGAAAGAATAATAATACTAAGCAATCAAGAATACTAAGAAATCTGTTTCATGCAGAATGACTTAGAAAGATAATAATAGCAAGAAATCTGTTCTATATAGAAAGACTTAGAAGGATAATAATACCAAGTAATCAAGAATACCAAGAAATCTGTTCCATGCAGAATGACTTGAAGGGATAATAATACTAAAGTATCAAGAATATAAAGAAATCTGTTCCATATGAAATGACTTGGAAGTATAATAATACCAAGAAATCTGTTCCATATAGAACAATCAGATATTGGTTCAAACCTGCATTGCCTCTAACCCCAAGGCATTGTATTGTAAATAGGTTATAAATAGCTCTAAGGTAGCTCTGGAGTAGCTCTGGCAATGTTTAATAAATGACCAAATACAGGACCCAATGAGTGCCCAATTAGCGGTCCAATGCATAGCTGAATTCAACAACAACTGCTCTGCTCAAATGGCGCTCCATGCTGTACAGCTGCCCTTCCGGTCCACCATATATACACCTCTGTGTCCATTCCGCCCTACAGCATACACACCTCCGCAGCCATTCTGGCCCATAGCACATATCCCTCTGCAACCATTCTGGCCTACAGCATATACACCTCCGTGGCCATTCCGGCATAGAGCATATACACCTCCGTGCCCATTCCAGCATACAGCATAAATACCTCCGTTGCCATTCCGCCGGGCAGCATATACACCTCCACGGCCATTCCGGCCTACAGCATAGACACCTCCACGCCCATTCCAGCCTCTAGCATATACACCTCCATGGCCATTCCGGCCCACAGTATACACACCGCCCTAGCGACTGAGGCCCGTCATATATACACCGACGTGGCCATTACTAATTCCGTCTCGCCGTATATGCACCTCCGTAGCCATTTCGCCTAGCAGCATATACACCTCGGTAGCCATTTCGGCCCGCCGTATACACTCCGACGTCACGAACAACCACCTCAGGACGAGCGTTTGGAAGCGACTCCACAACCACAATGTTCCCCACGCTGAAACCTACATAGATCGCAAGCTCTCAGCGCGCTGAGCAGTTTGATCTAATTTTTTATCCCAAAAACCCAACACTGCAAATTTCCCCCGAGCGGAGAAATTTCGAGGATTCTTCAGCTCATCACCTCTGTTGCCAACACACCTCCCACACCAACTCGGCGCCAAGCCCCTGTAGACTGTCACGGATAAGCACGAGACGACCAATAAGACAATGTCCATAGACTACAAGGAGGAGAGAAGATACCTTCAAGCCTCAGCGCAGAGGTATGATGAGGCATTAGCTCGACGTGGCAGGTCCCCGCCGCCCCCGCAGACCATACTCACACCGCCACTACCAGCCTCCCCGCCGCCGCCGGTGTCGTTGTTCGGGTCCCCGCCGGCGTCGCTGTTCGGGTCCCCGCCGGCGTCGCTGTTTGGGACCAAGGACTCGCCGCCGGCGTCGTTGTTCGGGACCAAGGGGAGCAGGAGGGAAAGGGAGATACCGCCACCACTACAACAGACTCTGGGGTTAAGCCCCATCACGAGCACAGACATTCAGCCGACGCCAACACAACAGGCTGTTTTGGGGTTCAGCCCCATCACCTGCATAGACATCGAACCGGCGCCATCACCAGTACCACAGACATTGGGGTTCAGCCCCATCATGTGCGTAGACACCCCACCAGCGGACAAGAACACCGACAAGACAACACCCCTGACCAGGAAACGGAAAGGGAAACAGCCGTCACCACAAGCCCCCTACGAAATCAAACGACGACTGGATTCAAAAGAGGCGAAGATCGCAGACTCGCCTTCGGTCGGGACCCCGGCAACGCCCACGGGCAGCACCGCCACCACAGCCGCAACAAAGCCCCCAACCCCGACACCGACAATGTCACCTCCAACTCCGACACCAACAACGAGACTCCCGACACCAATCACGGACTCAAAAAGACCAGCAAGCCCCCCGCCTCCTCGCCAAACACCGATGCCACCACATCGACATTCGGCGTCGTAGTACATGGTATTACATTGAGGAAAGACTTGGCGAAGGTGCGGAAGTGGCTGGACAAGACACTAGGCAAGACTGTTGGGATACGTTGGCTTAGACGAAAGACCACGCTGATTCAAGAAGGCAAGAAGACTAGCTCTGTCGTGGTGTACTTGGAGCCAGCGACGGACATAGACAGAGTCAGGGTAGGAGGGAAAGTTTTGAGGACAATTCAATACGAGCCAGACAGGAGGAGGAAATAGGCTGTATTGATTTCATACCCTACCTGCACCACGTACGAGTATCGCGGGAACCACATGTAGTTAGTTACTGTTGCGCTTTTTTCTTTCTTTAATTAACACCTCGCCGTAGCCCATTGGGCGACATGCGAGTACTGATATAAAAAAAAAAAAAAACACTCCTCCGTAGCCGTAACATCCAGAACCTTCCCACGCCTACCGGAGCCTAGCCCCTCACGCCCGTAACACGCAATGGCTGTAAATCTTCCCAGTGCAATGGCAGTGCATCTTCGGAGTGCAATAGCAGCATACATTCGCAGTGCACCTTTGCAGCAGCACAATGGCAGCAGTGCAATGGCACCGTACTTGAGCAGCGCAATGGTAGCGCATCTTCGGAGTGCAATAGCAGCATATATTCATCTCGTGCTGTTGGGTCAGGCCTTCCACCATTCCAGTAGCCATTTCGGTAGCTACTTTACCAGCCATTTCACTAGTCATCTGTAATCGGACCCCTCGCCCAAGACCCTCCAGCTCCGGTCCTATACTGGCAATCAACATACTATATGCCAGTATTTGCACACGTGCAGCTGACTCTGACCCCCTCATAACTCGGTATACTCCTTCTAGCATTCCCATATATGTCCCTACACCTGTGAGCTCACTTGAGCAACATCGCCGCCAGCATTCTAGTCATCACTTACAAACCCGAACCGGAAGAACGTGCCAGAATCTGGTAGAAGAACTCGGATCCCCAGAACCTGCCGAAAAGTCGTCGAACCTGCCGAAAAGTCGTCGAACCTGCCAGAAAGCCTTAGAACCTGCCGGAAGACCTCGGAATCCACCAGCAACAGGTATCACTGAGCTCATTCCCGGATATTCCTGATGCCTTTACCCGCTTCCAGTCATTTCCTTGGCCTTCCATGTACTTCCAGTCGTTTCCTTGTTTTCCATGTACTTCGTTTGTTTGTTTGTTTGTTTGTTTGTTTGCTTGGATTTGCCACCGAGCGCTTTCTATAAAAGAGCCACTCCCCCCTCCTCCCTCTTACTTCTCCACGCAACCACTTGTATTCTACCCAAGTTGTGTATTTAGCTTTTCAATACATCTACCTCTCGGCATCACATAGCTCCGACCGCCTCTGCCTCTGCCTCTGCCTCTGCCTCTGCCTCTGCCTCTGCTGTGAAATCGTCTGCCGCCCGCCCCGTACCCGGTTCCGGTACCCTGGACCCCCTGAGACCCCGAAATCCCGACCCGCCGACCCCACCCAGACCAGGGTATTACACCATCTCGGTAGCCATTCCGGTAGCCGTTTGGGCAGCCATTTCAGCAGCCTTTGCAGCACGCATTTCGGTAGCCATTTCGGCTGCCAGTTCAGCGGCCATTTCAGCAGCCATTTCGGCAGCGGTTGCAGTACGCATTTCGGTAGCCATTTCGGTAGCCATTTCAGCAGCCTTTTCAGTATGTATTTCAGTAGCCATATCGGCTGCCATTTCGGTAGCCATTTCACCATGCATTTCATTAGCCGAACCCTTTTCAGCATGCATTTCGATAGCCCTTTCGGCTGCCATTTCGGCTGCCATATCAGCACGCCCCCCCTCCCACGTCCCAAAGCCAGATTCCAGCCCCCGATCCGCCCTGAAAGCCCCACCGCGCGACAAGGCATTGTCGTACACGGCATAGCCCTGAGGAAAGACTTGGGGAATGTTCAAAGATGGTTGGAGGCGTCCAACAAAGACATAGGCAAGATAACCGGGATCAGATGGCTACGTAAGAAGACAATCCTACTCGAGGAGGGCAATAAGACAGGTTCCGTGGTAGTTTACCTGGAGACACCAACGAAAATCGGGAAAGTCAGACTCGGAGGAAGGTGGTTGAAGACCAACGTGTATGAGACAGACAGGGGAAGGAAGTAGGAAGGTCACAGAAACGACTCTGGGTGTGTTTAGCTACCCGCATCACGAAGGACACGCGGGCAATACATGTATTTAGTCTTTAGTTTGGTTTTTTCTTTTCTTTCTTCTTTTATTTAACTTATACCTCGCCATAGCCCATAGGGCGGCATGCGAGTAATGATATAAAAAAAATAAAAAATAAAATATCAGCACGCATTTCGGTAGCCCTTGCGACTGCGATTTCAGCAGCCTTTTCTGCATGCATTTCGGGTGCTATTTCGGCTGCCAACTCAGCAGCCATTTCACCATTAGATACACATGGCTGTTCCGACGCAAGGGCACAAGATGAGCTGCAATTGCCACGCGCCGGCGAGCTGGTGCTGCGACCGGATATGGCCAGTTCAGGGTAACAGTAGTTTCGCAAGCGCTGAGCTTGACAGGAGAGGCTTGCAGGTAGCAGTTCAATGGTTCCAGCTCAGCAGCCATGCCAGGCTCTACTTGCAGGCGGCTATACTAGCAGGTGGGCTGTACTGGCAGGCGGCCCGCTATATTAGCAGGCGGGCTGTACCGGCCGGCGGGCTCCACTAGCAGGCAGACTGTACTAGCAGGCGGGCCGTACTGGCAGGCGGGCTATGCTGGAAGGCGGGCCATACTGGCACGCGGGCTATACTAGCAGGCGGGCTATACTGGCAGACGGGCTATACTGGTAGCTTGTTAGCTACCTATAGCTAGCCGGTTCTGTGAGCTTTGCCGGCGGTCGTGGCTTGCCGGCAGTGGTGGCTTCCCAGCGGTCGTGGCTTGGTTTGTGGAGGCTGTAACCCTAATGTGTGCAATTTCATATGTATGACGGGTCCCTTTCAACATCGTGAGATGTGTGAACGTGAGCTGAATCTGACACGTACCGTAGGGCGTGTTGGACAGCACGAGAGTGGCATGATGAGTGCAATTTCATATGTATGGCGGGTCCCTTTCAATGTCGCGAGATGTGTGAATGTGACCTGAATCTGACACGTACCATTGGGCGCACGTATGAGACTTGGAATTGTAGAATGCATGGAGCATGTTGAGCATGTTAAGCATGTTGAGCACATTAAGCATTTGAGCACGTTGAGTGCGCTTATGAGATGTAGGTACATTGAGTATATTAAGCATAGTGAGTGTGCGCACATGAGATGTAGAACACATTGGGCACATTAAGAATGTCGAGTATGTTGAGCATGTACATGAAATGTAAAACATATTGGGCACATTGCTCACGTTGAGCACGTTGAGCACGTTCCGATGCCGGCGGCAGGATTACTTGCGTTGCAGGTGCAATGGAGGACATTTTGAGCACGTTGAGCATGTCACAACACCAGTGGCAGGATTACTTGCATTATGGACAAATGGAGGACATTTTGAGCACGTTAAGTACGTTGCGGCGCCAGCAGCAGGATTACTTGCGTTGTAGGTGCAATGGGGACATTTTGAGCACGTTGAGCACGTCGCGACGCGGGCAGCAGGATTACTTGCCTTGTGGGCGCTGAGGGCGTAAACTACCTTTTGTGATACGATAGGCGTGCCAAGCCAGAGAGTCAGGAAGCCAGAAATGCATCGTGTGTCGTGACGCTTGCTGCCTCGTCGTGACGCTGCTGATGCAATCGCCATAGCCTTCGAGCGCATGCGATAATGAAATAAAAAAAAAAAAAAATCTTTTTTGCTGATGAAGTAGCACCTATGCCAAGAAACCATGGAGCTATAGTCGCCATGGTTTCTTGGCATGATGAGATGCATGTCTAGTATGGGAAGTACCGCAATGGCAGCACACTTTCGCAGTGCAATAGCAGTGCCCCAGCGCCCCAGCGCCCTCGCGCTCATGGCACTGAGGGTGCAAACTCCCCTTTTTCCTGATGTTTCTACATTCGTGAGGAGCCAATTTTCGACGTATTGAATACATACAAAGTGGTCTATTCCATACATGTGCTACGAAGGCAATTTTTGATACCCTTACCCATGATACAAGGGCCGCAATGTGATTTCCACCTAGCTAAAGAACGGCTTACCGCACCTGTATGATATCAGGTAAGAAGCCGGCCCCAGTTTGCCAAAGGTAGGTAAAATAGCATGCGTGGCAAATACGTCGCAAATGCCCTCGTCGCGCATGTTGAAAATAGAGATGGTAAATACGTCACAAATGCCCTCATCATAGACCATTTTGGAAAATAAACCATTTTGTGCATAGTAAATACGTTGGAAATGCCCTCACCGTGCATCTGGAAAGTAGACCGTTTTGCACATAGTAAGTACGTCTGAAATGCCCTCGCCGCATATGAGGAAAACAGACCATTTTGCATATAGTAAATACATTAGAAATGCCTTCGCCGCGCTTGTGGAAAGTAGACCGTTTTGCACATAGTAAATACGTTGGAAATGCCCTCGCCGTGCATGTGGAAAGTAGACCGTTTTGCACATAGTAAATACGTTGGAAATGCCCTCACCGTGCATGTGGAAAACAGACCGTTTTGCACATAGTTGGAATTGCCCTCGCCGCGCTTGTGGAAAATAGTCCGTTTTGTACATAGTAAATACGTTGGAAATGCCCTCGCCGCGCATGTGGAAAACAGACTGTTGGAAATGCTCTCGCCGCACATGTGGAAAACAGACCGTTTTGCACATAGTAAATACGTTGGAAATGCCCTCGCCGCGCATGTGGAAAAGAGACCATCTTGCGCATAGTAAATACGTCGAAAATGTCCTCGTCGCGTATGTAGAAAATAGGTCATTTTGCACACGTTAAATGGGCTCCTCGCACATGTATAAAATAAACCATTTTGCACATGGCAAATGTAACGGATGATAGTAAACGCAGAGAGTTACCGTCCGCCAGGCCAAAAAGACACTTCACCCTTGATACTCGCTAGTCCTCTGCGTGGCTCATATAGCATATCTTATAACTGCGATGCCGGCGCCCGGCTGTCGCATATCACCTACAGTACGTCTTTTTTTTTTTTTTTTTTTAAAATCACATAACCCCGCTTGTAGCACTAAGCCATGGCAGGGTCCCTGGGCAAGCCCTCATAGCCCGGAGACAGGCTAAACTAACTCTCTACATAAGCGATTAAATGATATTAAAAAAAAAAAAAAAAAAAATAACTCTCTACATACATGGCTCCCACGCGCCGTCACCCCGCTCTCCTAGCTTCTAGAACTTGACCCCGCGCTCTCCTACCTTCTAGAACTTGACCCCAGCGAAGAAATTCTCTAAAACGTCATACTCCTCCCCATTCTCCGCCTTTCTTTTCCAATCCTTTCCCATGTCGCTCCACCTCTCAAAACCTTCTGGGCGGTTCTTCTGACTTCTGCATCGGAAAGCGAGGTGCTCCCCGGTTTGCACCTCCCCGCACCTGCACTTATCCGACTCAGCTGCCCCTATCCTCTTCAACCACACCGCACACCTCCCTCTCTCCAGGCGCAAGGCAGTGAAATTGGATACTGCTATCCTATTCCACTCCATGACCTTTCCTCCTCCAAAGCCGTCCACTTCTCTCTTCTCCTTCTTCCACACTTTCACCCTCTGGCGCACCCCACTTCCGGTGGCCACCTCCTTCCCCTGCATCACCGTCCCCTTCTTCGCCCACTCATCCGCCTTCTCATTTCCTGCGATTCCGATGTAAGCCTTGACCCACATCAGCTTCGCATCCCCTCCCTTCTTCTTCCTCCTCGCTATGGCATCCACCACTCTCCTCACATCCTCGGTTTTCCCCTTTCCCTCCCTGCCTGCCTTCTGGATCGCCATGACGGCAGCCTCAGAATCTAAACAGATCAGTACAGGGACCTCCTCCTCCACACTCTCCAGCGCCTTTCTCACTCCCCTCACCTCCCCATCGAACACCGTCGCCGTTCTCCCCACCACCTCCGCCACGGCTGCCGACCTCCCCCACACTCCTGCTCCCACCTTGCTGTCCTCGATCTTGCTGCCGTCGGAGAAAAGGACTGCCCTTTTTCTTCCGGCTTCCCCGATCGCGGCTTCCCACTCCCCCTCGTCTCCACTTCTCCTTTCCGCCTCTCCACCACTAACCACAGTACGTCGCATATGCGTATACTGTGCGCACATCCACCGACCGCCCGCCCTACAGTTGCAGTGAATCCGTAACAGCAAATACATTACAAAAGCTCTCATGGCGTATGTGGAAAATAGACCATTTTACGCATGTTAAATAGTCTCGTCGCGCATGGAGAAAATGGGTCATTTTCCACATGTTAACTACGCTACACATAGGCTCTTTGCAGATGTGGAAAATAGGTTCTTTTTGGCATGTTGAATTCGTGAAAATGACCGCTTCACATATGAGAAAATGGGTAATTTTCGGCACGTTAATTATGTCGAAAATGTGTATTGCTAATTGGGATTATTACTTAATAAGGTAGTTAGGGTAGTTGTAGTTGCCGGAGGTTTGTGATGAGAAGTACAGTGGTGTGTAACGTTAGGGTAAAAATTTGTATGGGCTGTCGACGAAAAGTCCCCTGAATTGGGATAGGTTGTCGACGAAAAGTCATGTCTTTTTGGCATAGACCATTCTGAAAACTACTGAGTCTATTTTCTATGGAGTTTTTTGGCCGTTTGCTGCCAAGCTGTAGCATGGCAAGAATATGACAGGGATAGCCTACTAGTGCGAAAATTTACTCAAAAGTCGCTATCTTTAACTGTAAATACAGTAAGACCCTAAGTATGAAATGTATTATTTTTTTACATAGAAATATAGAGCAGACGTAGAGCTTTCATTTGAGGCCGGTTTGAAGATAATCGGAGCAAATTGCGTGTCGCGGTGGGGATACGAAGTTGTATGTCTTACCGGGCCGTGAAAAAGCCCAACTTTCGCTGCCTAACCCTACCCTTTGGCTATGTAGAAACGCTATTATGTGTCTGAATCATGCAATAATGCCACAGCACCAACTTCACACCACAGCGCTTAGTTGCAAGCCATGCATTCCGTTACTTCCGCACCTGCTTGATATGTTACACCTGCCTGTCTAGTCATGGTTCTGCATCACCTCATACAATACTCATTATGTATATAATTCTGTTTGATTCTACATTCTTTAATCACAAACTTATTGGACCCAACGGTATAGACCCAACGGTACAGATCTTCTTTATTC
>WHUZ01000224.1:0-23447 GCA_015179045.1 Kalaharituber pfeilii
AGTGTTTTCTCAACAATAGTAGGACCTTCTTAGACAACATACTGTCTTGCAGGAGCAGTTTAATAATATCTATATACAACTCTATTGAGCAAACAAGACAGTTGACTACCTCACTGCTGAGGCCTCAGCTACTCCTACCTCCTCCTTTTCCTCTAAAATGGCCAAAGTCCTTGATTCTATAAGATATAGAGGGTCATGAGAAGATCTCAATACCTTTGTTAAGGTTTCTTAATGTTAACCTGGTGTTACAGCTAAGGTGAGACTTACGTGACCCATGGAACACTTACCCTGAATACTAATGCTACTTAAGCAGACTGATCACTTATTAGGCTTGGAATTCATTTTCGCCTAAATAGAGAAGTGCTAAGGAAGTGTGTGTTATCAATTAATGGTATAATCTCTAGATTACCTATATACTCTACATGCACTCAGCTGATTAAAAGCTAATATATATATATATGCACTAGTACATAGCATTATCTTGCGTCTGTACTATTTTCGGATATTTCTGTTACGTATGCCTATTACCACTAGTATTGGCATTAATAAGGAATTGCTACATTGCTAGTCATTTATTCATTTGTTGACTAGTTATGTATGACTATACTGAAGTCTCTATAAGTACCAGCTGGCGATAGCATAGTTAAAAAAATCAAGACACTAGTGGTATTCTAAGTTCTCTATAACTCTGAACCTATCGTTCCCTCACTACACCTGTGAACCGCTCTACTCCACTGCACGCCCTACACCAAGTAGCTGCCCTTTTAGCCTACCGTATATATGCCTCTGTAGCTATTCCGGCCCGCCATATATACCTCTTAGCCATAACACCTATCCTCTAGGCCTAGTGTAGCTAAGCCTCTTACGCCCGTAATATTACACTGCTCCTTCACATACCAGCCCTACCTCATAACATCAGGACTGGAAGGCTTATTCGCCACCCCTTCTTCCTTGAGGACCTCTCCCCGAAGATGTTGCCAACCTTCATGACGAGTAAGTGAATACTAACACTAGGTAGATCGCCTGAGCCTGTGAGTGTATAGATCTCGTGGCAAAAGCATTTCAAGGTAATATATCCATCCCTCTCTCTTAGAGCCAATAAGACCTATAAAATATGACAACTTACGTTACCCAACTACTAGCAAAAATGAGTAATTAAATGTTGCAGCAGCTAGCATTCTAGCCAGTACCGATTCTGCAACCATAATGACAGCTAGCGCAGCCTTCTTGGTCTAACTCGGGCCCTAGGGGCTCCCTTGGAAGCTTCCTCGAAGGATTTCCTCTGCCGACTGCTGGTAGTACTGGTACTCCTTCTTCTTGTATTCCTCTTGGTGGCTCCCGCTGAGTCTGAAATCCGACACCTCTCCTCGCGGCTCCTACTAAGCCCGAAATCCAACACCTCTCCTCGCAGCTCCTGCTAAGCTCAAATCCGACACCTCCTCCTCGCGTCTCCTACCAAGGCTGAGATCTGACATCTTCTCCGCCTTCTTATTGTCTCCATGAGTTAGTTAATGGCATGGGGCCTGCCTCCTCTTCCTCCTCCTCCAACTCCCCCTGCGAAGATCTCTCCTCTGACAAGTTTGCTAGGGATGCTAAGGAGCTTGATAACCTTCTTTTCCTTATCCAATAATAGATTAGGTCGAACACCTCGATATGTTTACCTTTCCCTTGAAGGGCTCTGCCCTCACCTTCTGTCTAAACCCTGTAGCGTCATATCCCACAAGCCCCCTTTCTACTGTGTACGACTCTCTAAGACTCCTCAGCCATTGCTAAGGCTGCTCGAAACATTCAGATGCACAAGCAGTAGGGGTAGATTGCAGGATTTCCTAACTGAAATCAATGAATTCAACGATGTGACAAAGATCCCCGATCCTGTCCTCATTTCCTATGTTCTACCAGTATTCCAAAGATGTCCAAAACCTTCAGGCTAGTTATCCTAAGTGTTAAAGCTACTAGAACTAATAGAAGTTTCTATTGCCGACACCCTAGGAAAGCCTGGGAATAAGTGCTTCGCTCCCTCCACTACCATGACAAACATCACCTCCAGTAGCAACTCCATGATACAGCCACCTCTACCTCCGAAGAATAAGAAGAATATTGACATACCTGAAGAAATAATACAAAAGAAAGGCAACCAATGCAAACCATTGCACTAAGTATAGCAAGAGTGGCCATAGGATCACTGCATGCTAAAGAAGAAGTGGTAGAACTGTAAGGGATAGGAGAAGTGGTAGAAACCCAATCGAAGCCAAAGAAGGAAGACAAAGGGGAAGTAAAACACCCTGAAGTCACGAATCTGCTCTCAACCTAGCCCAAAGAAGATGAAAAGAGACTCTAGCTACCTCATAGGCCGTCGATGGATTTGAAAAAATTACTGAACTGTCTGACTTGGAGTATATGGGAACCTTGCTCAGTCTGTAAGACTCCTGTCATAGTGACCTCCCTAGTTGAGAGGTAAAATTCAAAACTGGGAAGACTGTTAGAGCTATTGTAGACTATATGACCTCCGCACCAATTGTTTTGGCATTGGAGTTTGAGGTCACGAGCAAGACCTGTGATGATCAAGCAAGGTGACGATTTTTGTGAATACTTCATTTTCATTTTCATTTTCATTTTTTTGGCATCCCAGTTTCTGATTCTGTTCCTTTTACTTGAGATTATGTGCATCCTATTGGCATTCTGAGAAACCTGGAATTTGTTTCCAATTCTGATACCGAAGTTATGAATATCGGCAAATGCATCATTGGTTTGTCCTAGTTAATAGTTTTCCAATTGATTATATTAATGGCGTTTTGAAGTATAGGATGTTTGATATACTTGTGTTGAATTCTTTTTAATGATACTCTTGAAGAGAGTAATATTGTATTGTTATTTGACTTGGAATCATGAAATCCCTTTTGAGAGCTCAAAGGCAAAGCCTCCCTATGGTCTAGTATATCTGAGAAAAAGATGAGGCCTTTAGAGGTATATTGACAAACACTTACCAACAGGGAAGATACAAAGATCAAGGTCGAAAAGCAGCTTCACTGATTTTTCTTTCAGAAGAAAGATAGGTCACTCCGACTATGTGTTGATTATAGGGCACTAAACAAAGTCACTATTCTAAGTGAATACACTTTGCCCATGATGTCGGAACTTCTCAATAAGAGCCGAGGTAGTAACGAATGAAAGATGGCTATCAAACACATCCAAAGGCCTATTCGAAGTATACAGTCATACCTTTCAGATTTATTAGCATACCCGGTTCCTTCTAGGAAGTAATGGATGAGATTCTCACTGACATCGATAGAATTGTTTAGTACCTGAGCAACATCTTGATCTATAAAGGCAAAACTAAACAAGATTATCAAAGAATAAGTAGAAGAAGTACTTGCTAAAGTAGAGCAAACATGGGCTCGCAGTCAAGCTGGCCAAGTGTGAGTGCCATGTGTACAAAATCATGTTTTTTGATTATTTTATTAATAGCTTCGAAGTTAAGATGGACTCAGCCAAACTCTCTATCATTTGTGACTGGCTACAGCTAAAGAAGAAAGAGGTGCAAGCCTTTCTAAGCTTAGCAAACTACTACTACTAATTTTTTCTCAATTATTACTGCTGATTTAATTTACTCCACTATAGCCTGACCACTAACAAGCCTTAATCGGAGACATACCCTTTATTTGGGGGCATAGAGCAGTGAGCTACTTTTATGGAAAGACAAGTTCATGAGTACCCCCATACTGCAATAGTTCGATCGATCCCTGCCTACAATTGTGAAACCAACTGCTCAGACCAGGCACTTGCTGGCGTCTTGAGCCTAAGAATGACATTACCGAAACTATGATCCTTTACCTATATGATTACCACTCCTGAATACTGATCCCTGCCGAACGAAACTACTCTATCTATGATAATGAACTACTGGCAATCTTCGATTCCCTATATAAGAATGACTATTAGAAATTAAGTTTACTATCCTCACTGACTGCCACGCACTATAGTACCTCATTACCAAACAATACCTCAATAGCTAGCAATCCAACTGGCGCTAGAAACTTTCCGAATTCGATTATGTCTGCCTAATAGCAAAGCCAATGCCCTCTTACAATAAACTGGCGATGCTACCTCTGGCAGCATTGAACAGCTATTCAAGGATGGGCAATGCTGGTTGACGAAGAGACAGGTAAAGTGGAAGACACATAGACTGATATCTCTGGAGTCAACTATGATAAATGGGTAAGGAATGATAATGGGTCTTATAGTACCCGAACCATATTGACTGGAAGTATTACGATAATAATAATACTGCGACAGTAATGTGGTTTGACACTGAGATGTACACCGAATATAGGAACTCCTCTTTCAGAACTTCTACTGGGATAGCTGGAAAAGACCAAGTAGCTGATTATGTTACTGGTTGTGCAGCCTGCCTGAAGGCTAAAGCCAGCTAATATCTAAGGCAAACTAGACTCATACCAATGCCTACTGGTACGAAGTCTTAGAGGAGATAGCTATAGACTTTGTTGGAGAACTACCTAAACTCGAGAGCTTTAACACTGTTATCATAGACCGATTCACCAAAATGCAATGCTATATACCAGCAAAAAATACTTGAACAACTTGAGACATTACTGACATTGCCAATACCTTCATCAATATCATTTTTAGGCAATTTAGTCTACCCTGCTACACTACCTCTGACCGTGGACTATAATTTGTCTTAGCCCTCTGGAAAGATATTATATTAAAATTCGACATAGAACTCCAACTCAGTACCACTCACTACCCCAGACTGACAGACTCTCTAAACGTGCAATACAGACTCCTGAACAGTATCTTCACATCTACTGCTATGACTAACAGAAGCGATAGATAACTTGGCTACTCTTGGCTGAGTTCGCTTACAACTCTACTACTACACTAACTTATGATTACAGCTCTTTTGCTCTTTATGTGAATTCAATTCTAAAGTATACACCTCTCAGATGACAACACTTATGCCTCCTTGGTATTAGAAGAAAGCCTTTCGGAGAATGACTTGAATCCCAGAAAATGAAGATCAATAATGACAATGAGCTCTTCTTCGAACTTAATTACATTATTATCTCGAAATGCATTAACAGGGTAATAAAGTACCGAATCTATTAGCAGGGCTATGGCAATAATGATACTTGGGAACCAATTAAAAATCTACAAATATCATTAGAATCTGTCAAAGAGTTCCACGATAGATATCTAAGGAAACTACTCTTCGGCCTAATAAGGCATCGATGACTACAGTCAGGCTACTTGGATAATATTTGACATAAGCACCTTTTCCTTATGAAGACTTTTTCCTACTGGGTTTTGTCTTCGAGAAGGTTTTTACTGATCTCACTGACTCGACTTTGATGTGAGTACCTTTACTAGCCTCACTGACTTAACTCTTTGATTTGAGCATCTTTTCCTTATGAAGACTTTTTCCCACTAGGTTTTGTCTTCGGAAAGGTTTTCACTAGCCTCACTAACTTGACCTTTGACATGAGTACGTTTACTGGCCTTACTAACTCGACTCTTTGACATGAGTATCTTTTGCTTACAAAGACTTTTTTCTACTGGGTTTTGTCTTCGGAAAGGTTTTTATGGGTCTCACTGACTTGACCCGAATGAGTGCAATAGATATACCAGTCTTATCGTCGGCCACAGATGATTGAAAATCTGTGAGGGACCTTGTGTATAAGGTATGCCAATAATTACATTACCCACTTTTTACTTTCTAAATGGAAGCCGATATATATTGCTTACAATACTGATTAGTTTATTTACTTTTCAGTGATTGTCAGTCGGGACAACTGCTCTAGAACGGGAGGTAATGTTACGGCTAAGGTGAGACTTACACGACCCTTGAAACACTTACCCTGAATACCAATGCTGCTTAAGCAGACTGATCACCTGTTAGGCTTGGAATTCATTTTTGCCCGAATAGGAAAGTACTAAGGAAGTGTGTATCGTCAATTAATAGTATAATCTCTAGATTACCTATGTACCCTGCATGTATTTGACTGATTAAAAGCTAATATATATACACATGCACTAGTACATAGCATTATTTTACATCCATACTATTTTCGTATATTTCTATTATGTATGTCTATTAATACTAGTATTAGCATTGATAAGGAATTACTACATTGCCAGTTATTTATTTATTTGTTGACTAGTTATGTATGACTGCACTGAAGTTTATCTAAGTACTAGCTAGTGATAGCATAGTTAAAAGAATCAAGACACTAGTGGTATTCTAAGTTCTCTATAACTCTGAACCTATTGTTCCCTCACTATACCTATGAACTGCTCTATTCTACTGCACGTCCTACACCAAGTAGCTACCCTTTCGGCCTGCCGTATATACACCTCCATAGCTATTCCGGCCCACTGTATACACCCCTTAGCCGTAACACCTATTCTCTAGGCCCAATGTAGCTGAGCCCCTCACGCCCGTAACATCTAGAGGTAATTCTCAATAGGTTACAGAGATTATGGTTTCGAATTTCTCTAGAACCTATAAACCTCCTAGTTCAATAGGCTCTGGTACTTTAACAGGGGGGAAAGGTTTCTTTGTTTTTCTTCTTACTACTAATGAGATTAGTCTTATAATTTTATTCTGTTTTATTGGTCTTTTTGTATTTTTATTCTTTTTTAAGTATATCACTGATTGCTTTAGGTATAGACGGAAGAAAAGAGAAGAGGTTTCTTTGTCTGTTTTACTACCTTCTTATTCTTCTTCTGCTGAAGGACTTGTTTAACACTTCTAGGAGAGAGTTTAAGAGTCTCTAGATAGATAGTTCTCCTAAAGTCCCTAAAATAGGTTTTCTACTGAGGAGTATAGGATGATTATTTGTGGTTAGTATAATATTATTTCTTCCTATCCGATGTATTAAATGAATTCTATCTTTACTTATCTATCTTTTGAAAAGTTTTCAAGGATTTGTCCTTCTGATTGGTTGTCTCTGAATTTGAATAATACCTGAATTATCCTTTATTGATAATAGAATAGAGTATCCAATGGTTTTATTAAGTATATTCTAGTTAGAGTGTTTAAATTACAAACTGTAGAGAATAAAGATAGGCTTCTATTGGGAATACAATTGCTGTAGAATCTATAACTATTCATTGATGAAGTAGGAAAAGATATAAGGATGATTGCTTTGAATTATATTCAATCCATACTAAACTATCTAACTCAGATAGCTTAAAAATTCTTAGACTAAAGGTACTACCTATATGCTCTAAGTAAAGAACTCTAAAGATCTGCTTCTGAAGGCAGAATAGAGCCCTTAAATATGCACTACCAAGGCTCTTGTTTTCCTATTAAATATATAATGATTGCTGTAAGTCAAGTTGTTTTACTTACTATAAGTTTTCCTTAAGTCACTATTTGACTCATTACTATTAACTTACTAGTTGACTCAATACAAAAAATAATAGTACTATTGATAACATCTTTAAAGATAGCTCATCATATATAACTTGCTAACTGTTTTCGCTATTAGTAAAACATCATATAATTTGTTTCAACTATATACTTAGTAAATTGTTTAGGGTAAGTAAAAGTTCAGGATATAGGAATTTAGAAAACAACCTTTATGGTTAGTTATTTGAATTCTTAGGTCATAACAACCTTTAAGACTATAGTCAGCTTAAAGTTTGAAGGGAATCCTAATCTTTTCCCTACTAAGAAGAGCAAACTTATCTATACTATAGGCCTCCTTAAGGGAAAAGCCCTTTCATATATTCAACTATATATTAAAGATAAAACTTTGACCCTGCAAACTATTAAAGCCTTCTTCAATATTTTTAGTAAGATGTTTAATAATCTTAATCTGTAAGGGATAGTAAGTTATAAGCTCACTATCCTATATTAAAGAAATAAAGATGTTTTGACTTACTATATAGAATTTACAAGATTAGTAAGTATAGTTAAACTATTAGCATTTAGTAAATATACACAGTTCGAATCATAGTTATGAGTTAAAGTATAGAACAAGCTGCTCTCATACTCAAAAGCAAAGACTTTTAAAAATGTAGCTAAGTTGGTAATCGATTTTGAGCAATAAATAGCTTAAGTTAGGTAAATACTAAATAACAGCCTAACAATCCCTACTCTGCTACTACTCTATAAACTACTGGTACTACTCCTACTATTGCAGCCTCTTATCTATTATATAACTCAGGAGGAACTGCACCTATGGATCTATCAGCAACTCAATCTAAAAAAGTTTCAACTAAAGAGAAGGAATAGTGGTAGGCTACTGGGGCATGTTTCATCTGTAGTTAGAAGGGCCATCTCCTTATTTAATACTCTCTTTGCCACAAAAATTAGACTATGAAAGTCAATGCAATCTCTACTAATGAATTGACTACTAAACTGGCAAAAGTCTAGCCTTCTGTATAGATACTAATACTTATAGAGGGCAGAAAGCATCTGCACCTATATTTCAGATATCTAGTATTGCTATAATCAATGTAGAGGAAGAAGCAATAGATAGGCTACTGTTTATAGTAGGATCTATCTTAGTTGTCAATGAAAAGTCTATCTGCAAGAAAATTTTTCACATCCCAAAGTATTATATATATTAGACGCACTAATGCTATAGAATGTCAACTACTTTATATAGTAATATACCCTTTTTACATGCAGGGTCTGGATGCTACTCTAAATCAGCTCACCTCTACAATGGAGGAGTATTTACTATAGCATTCGATGATTCGTACTTTAATATTATGCATTACAAATTTAGAGGTATATTATTAACTACAACCTAGATAATCCTACATTGTAAACTCTAGCTTTCAAGTGTCTTTATTTTGATCTACAACTCAATTTTACCTCCATTCTCAACAACAGCTTCAATCGGGTTATATTTTCAACTACATATTGAATTTGCTGATGTTCTCAATATTTTGATACAAATTGTATTATGTTACTAAAGTTGAAATTCCTTGTAGACATAGTATATTAGATATCTGACCTTAGAAATATTAGATCTCCTTCTTAATATATACTATCTTTTATAGCATTATAGAATGTTCTATCAATATAAGTAATACAGGACTCCTAAAATACGAAATTTCAGATATCCGACATATGCAGTAAGTACAAGTTCATGCCTTATTTTCAGTCTGATATAGTAGTTACTAATACAAACTTTTATAAATATAATAGATAATATTGTACTTGTAGTCCCTTGGATAGATATTTCTGCCTCTTGTTCACAATATGACATACTTTCAATATAACATATAAAGACCAAGAGACAATAAATAATTATAAAAGTAAGAAATAGTAATAAAGAAGGAGAAAACAAGTAGAAAGCGACATAAAGCAGATACAGTATATGGTTTCACTATCAGTTTGTAGAAAACAAGATATTAAAAAACTAGAGACAAGAGACAAGTAGGAATAAGAAAGAAAAGGACGCATCAAAGAACATGCAGAGAAAAGGAGGTGATAGAAATAAAGAAATCAAAAAGATGGGAAAAGCCAAAAAAGAAAGACCTGATGCAATATATCAGTACAATACACTAGTCCTGACACTACATATCCTGCTCAGTGGATATATCACTTTCGGCTGGGGTTACCTATCATATAGTGGTAGGCTGGTCCCTATGGAGGCAGCGATCGAACAGCTACTCTCTTAACTTCATCTCATACTAATCCATATTACCTACCATACTATATACCACTATCTTATGGTCTACAGGCCTTGTTTTTCAGAGAAGCCAATCCTTTACCTCTGTCTTTACATTTATCATAATACGATCTTAGACCTAGCCTAAATAGTCCTCCCAGACCTTAATAAGATAGTCATAAATGGCTTGCTACATGTTAGTAACTCTCCTTATAATATTAGATTTGTACTTACGAAAGGTAGTTTTCAAATTTGAACTTAATACTATTTTGGTTGAAAGTTCTAAGACTTCATGTCTTTAGACAATACTATATCATGCTGGCTACTAGGTAGATGAATTGTTTGTTTATTCTCTCTAGGAATTCAGGGTCAATATTGTCCTATATTTTTATACCTACAAAGTACTTATTTCAAATTAACTCAATAATCTCTTCAGCTATGAACTGATTTTCTATCCCTTATAAGAGGAAGCGTCAGTTCAACTACTTGTCATATCAGAGTATCTACTATATGACATTTCCCCTTATATATGAAACAGTTATGGAGTAGCAACTCCTTTACTTTAGCAGCTTTTGTTTCTGCTGAGAGATAGTTAAGTCTATATAGATTTATCACTGTATCTTAGCATTTATATACTAACTATAATCTTATCCTTAAATAGTTGCTCTTAAGCTACAGTTTGTCAACAATTATACTGGTCCTGTTAGAATAAGATATATTAACTTATATGTGACTCAATAGATTTAATTTTAACTTTGTACTCACCCAGCCTATCCTAAGCTATACTCTATGATTCTTTAAGCATGTCTAATACTTTACCAGCACTTAATAGTGGACAATCAAAAAGTGTTAAATTCCTAACAATCTCTTCCACCTGGATTGCTAACTCTTGATATGTAAGGAGAATGTTATAAAATACTTAAGACCGGACCACTTTATGAGTTTGTTATTGAACTAGGTTATGAAAGTCAATCTCTGGTTCAGAATCTTGTTGAGATTCCTCTGTGTCGAATTCTGTCTCCTCTTTGTTGTCAAGATACTGACTTAGATTTTCTACATCCTAGTCTCTATCATCATTACTAGAATTACATTTGTCTAGAATTATCTATCAAATAAGTAAGTTTAGAAATTTACTAAGAGATAGAGTATTTTAAACTTACCTGTATAATCATTCTTTTATCTATTGCTTTCTTGACCATAATACAAACCTTCAATTTTTGTACTATTTTCGCAGAAGATTGTCACTTCTTGGACTTCTCTACTAGCATACCATCATTATTTGTTTTGGCTCTCGTTCTAGTAGATGTACTACTAGATATTTCAGATATTGAATCAAGTTTGGTAGTAGATGAGAGGAAAAGAAAAGAATAATGAGGAGCAGACAGAGACTGAGTAGAATAGGTAGAGTATAACAGAAAAGATAGAGGATTATGAATCGAGGAAGCTATATATCACTTAATATATCCTTCAGTTTCTCTTATGTCTATTAAAATCCTGCTATCAGGACATATATTCTTAGTCTGGGGATAGGTCAGTAGGCATCCTTAGTTAGAAGTTTATGAAATCCTATCACCATGCATTGTATCAGTCAGTCAGCATGCTTGGTTCTTATAAAGAAAGCTCATGAGATTGTATTACTTATATATTATGTCAGTCTGCTGACATGCTAGGTTCTCACAAGAGAAGTATACAAATATTCTATACACTTATTAATTAAGCTCTCAATTCAAATTGCTCTAAATATAGTACTCGTTTAGAAAGTATTGGAATAGCTTTAATGAGTAAGTATTAATCATAGCCAGAAAGAGAAGTAAATATCATAAGTGAAAGAGACAAATAATGTAAAAGTAGAAGGAATAAAGAAGCCAGACAATAGAGAAATAAAAAACATAAGATAAAATAAAAATAAAAACAAAAATAAAAAAAATATGAATATAGATAACAAATTCAAAATCAAAGACATTCTATTCGAGTCAGTCAATCTATCTATAGTATTAAACTGCCTTTAGCATACAGCTGCAATCCTACTCTAGGACTGGTAATTACATAAATTATATAGAAAAAACTTACTTTCAGTACTAGATCAAAGTAAGAATAAAAGAAAATAGTAAAAGGAAATAAAAAAAAAAGACAAAAATAATAAATTCTAAAATCAAGACATTTAATGTAAAATAATCCAGCTGCTTATCCTTAGCATCGGACCCATCTGATATGACATTTCCTTTACTCTAAACTAATTACAGAGTAATTCACAATGATCTATCTCATATATTTCATTTAGTATAAATCAATGAGTGCAAAACTAAAAAACTAATAAGGAACAACTTACCATATAATCTCAAAGGACTTCCTCTGCTTGCTTCTAGTAGTTGAGTACAGCAATCCTAGCTGCCCTTTCTGCAGCTTCTATTTAGCGACAGCAAGTCATAACTTTTATTCGGTCTCCCATATTTTCTTATATACATTAATAAAAAGGACTTTGAATGCTTCACATGCTCAGTCATTATTATATGCCAAGAGAGTTTTGGCAGGTCTTTTGAATCCAACTATTCTCTTAGCTTCATATTCCAATTTATCTTCCTCTGCTTGTCACTTACCTATAATATTATTAATGATACAATAGGTTTTTAGAACACTTCTCTATGTGGTATATTTCATATCCTTATCTCCCTATTCTAATAGTGCTTTGAAGTTGGATATTTCCTCCTTTGTAGTAACCATTTTTCCTACCATATGGGGTCAGATAACTGATACACTGGATATTTAGCCCTATTTTGGGAATAACTCAAAGAAGCAATTACTTCTATTATATGATATAAACACTATAAATCAAAATTGAAGTACTGTCATGCTTATAATTTACAGAAGTTTAGGTACTCAATCATGCTTAATATCAAATTATATACTTAGAGTTCTTTTCGAAAGATATCATAGAACTTAGAATAAGGGTAGTTTGGTTCTGATATGTACTTGAGAATTGCCTTATAAGTAGATTAAATAACTAATTATTTACTTGTTTTAGAGTATATAAAAACATGGATTCTGGTAATATTTATCTCGAATCCTTATAGCCATTCTAAGTATATAAAAGAAAGCAACAACTCTATCTATTTCACAGACCTCAGACTGTCATAGCTATTACCTAAATCAATGATCTATTTCTAATATTCTGACACAAGAACTATATAGATCTTGATCTCGGTTTGATCCAATCGGCCTCTTGCATTAAACTATACCTGAATTATGATACCATACTGGAATGTACTTACCTTCGGACATGTTCTGGAAGATATCCAATTACCGTACTGGATCACACTTAACTCAGGACGCGTTCTGGAAGACACTGGATCTAGAGCATTGAATTGAGACTAGAATGCTAGGATTCATACCTAATATACATATACTGATCTTGGGACTATGATTAGGTAGTTTAGGCACTATGTCAGGCTTCTAATCTTAGTAAAGCTTGCCTGATAATTATATACTGCCTCTCAGACTAGGGAGTCTAGACATGAAAACAGATTTTCTACTAATTTCTTATACTTAATTTTTCTAAAAAAAAAAAAAAACTATAGCTTTTCACTTCAATATTTTGGAAACTTCAACCTATACTCTCGTGAAGTACTTAGCATATAAATTTTACAACTAATATAAAAGGTCTACTACCCAATAGTACAGGTCTTTTATCTTCCATTGTAGCTATTTTGACTAAACTCTTTATCTAGAAATAAATATTACTAAAACCTATTATCTATATTGTTCCAAGCTTTATAGCCTTACTAGTGCTTATGTAAAACACTAGCATAAGAAACATCCTAAATACAGATGGAAGCCCATATCTAAGCAAACAAATATCTTCGTACATAAGTGATAGTATTCTGATACCCTGAATTTATCAAAAAATACCAAACTCTAAAAAAGAGTTGGCAAGGATAAAAACAGACTAGAATGCATAATTCAATAAATTCATTTAGCCTATTCCAACTTTGAACTCCATAATCCTGAAATCTCCATGAATGATAGCTCAGATTTTGAGGAAATTCACTTCAACAATCTCTCCCCTACTAATGAGAAGGATAGCTTGGGAAATGTATCCTCCAATACTGCAAGTTAGACTTCTGCTTCCCCTTCTATTAAGAGTTATAAAAGGATACTCCCCTTTTCTTCTAAATACAAAGCCGGAGTTCTATTATGCCAGTATATAATTTGTTACCTCTAGAATATCTTCTCTAATATTTTCCAACCCTTTGCAAATGCTCTAAACTATAAGCTTGCTCAGTTCTTTCAAATATATAGGATTTTCAGATTTCGTATTAATGAATTCTTTAAAGATGGAATAATAGCAGTAGCAGCAGAGAACAATCCAATATATAGAGTCTCTTTTCACTCAAGTCATACTTTACATAAACTTCTGGATTCAATGGCTTCCGAACCATAGTAGATTGAGGGAATCGTAAAATACCAACTGGAATCAGGAACCTAATTCTACTATTATAATATATTGCAATATACAAAGTATCTCCTATATCAGAGGGTCTATATAGTGTTACGGCTAAGGTAAGGCTTACGGGAAATATCTGAAACCCCCACCCGAATCGCTGTAAGGCGTATGCTGAAGATGTGACTGATCACCACTAGGCAACGCAGGGATTCACATCGGCCCATGGACCGGCAGGTGGCTAATGAAGTATGTGTCAAGCAGTAAATCGTATGATAGCACTGCACAGTACTTACCAATTGTCGTTAATATGTGCACATGTATTAATTACTTCTAATGCATGCTTTACTACGTCTCCTTATCTATAATCATCATGTCATTGTCATATCATGTTGATATCCAGGAAAGTCTATATAAACAGGCCGAATAGATAGCTAGAAGAAATCAAGACACTAGTGGTGTTCTAAGTTGAACTCTCACTTAACGCTCTCGCGTAACCTTTTGCCGTCTGCTTCGCTGCCTTCGTGAACCTGGAGTTGCCTCAGTGCTACTCTCGCGAGCCCAGCGATGCCTACGCTAATATTATACCGCTCGTTCCTATTCTTTTTCTTTTCTTTTCTCCTATTAACAATGGAACCCCAACGATCGCTCTCCCGCCTCTCCCAATACTGCAACCACTCTCAGCATGCCCCTCCTCACCAATGACGGATGTCGCGATATCTGGAGAATCTGTAGAAACCGTACAACAACCCCGCACGCCCTACATGTAAGCTTTCCGGTGTTAGAAACTCTCACGCAGCCGCTCGGAGACCCCACATAGCCGCTTGGAATCCCGCTGCTGCTCGGAAGTCCCATTGCCGCTCGGAAGTCCCGTTGCCACACGGAAGTCCCGTTGCCACTTGGAGTCCCGCTGCCGCTCGGAAGTCTCGTCGCCATCGCCGTCCCCATTCCCCTTCAAGGTCCTGCTCACCTCCACCGAGGTGAAGCAGCCGAAGTCATTCCCTGGTAAGCCGAAAAAAGCTTGAAAGATCCAGAACACTCGCCAGGCGAAGAATATTCACCCCCACCTCACTGACTCTGTCAAGAGATGACCAGCCCTGTCAGGTTACAGACCTAAGAAGAATCGAAGGATCACCAAGTCAACATATCATTCCAGAGCAATTCCTACCTCCAGGCATACCACAGGGCACTCACCTCCCTACATTCGCACAACCAACGCCGTACGCTCTACGTGTGAGCATCCCGCTGTCAGAGACCCTCACGCAGCCCCTCCGAGTTCCGCCGCCGCCACTGCCAGTCCTGTGCTCACCTCCGCCCAAGGAGAAGCAGCCGAAATCATTCTCCGGAAAAGCAGGATGAACTGGAAGTAGAAAGCTGTATCCATTGCCACCTACTCCTCCAAGCCCTCCGCCAATAAGCGCAAACATCGACTGGTAGAACGACCACTACTGAGAGACCCACCATCCGCATCACCAAGCTTAACATGAATGAGGAAGTCAGCCCATAGCAATTCAGGAAAAAATAAGGGATACTCAAAGAACCACTGGAAGGACCGAATAACCCGTAAAGGTACGGCAGGGAGACAGGAGCTTCCTGGAAGGTGGAACAAAGGTTTTGAATACTGCATTCATTTTCCCAGCGTTCAGGATAAATCAGGTAATGTAATCTCTAGTACTACTTTTGCTTTTGATGTGGAATGTCTGGATATTGGAAATAGAGAAGTGTTATTGGAATTATTTTGGTTGGGAAGGAAAAGTCTCTCTGTTAATGGTGAAACCGGTGTTTGGTTCATGATTCCCTTGATTTGTTGTTCCTTACGATGAAATTGTTTTACCCTCGGTCATCTGTTTCTGTTTCTTCCACCTGTTTCTGTTTCTTCCACCCGTTTCTGTTTTTGATTTAGAAAAGGATCTCCTGAAGGAAGGCGCGTACTACTAATGATTAACGCGAACGTTACGAACGTTACGCTCAAGTATTCTCTGAGAAGCAAGCAATCAGACTACCACTTCCACCGATCCTGGGATTATGAGATCCCACTCAACGACCCTAATACCGAAGTACCCAAGGGCCAGATAATACAAGACTACACAGAAAGATGAAGCTCTGCAGAGGTATCTGGAAGAACATCCACGTACTGGCAAGATCAGACATTTAAGACCGATAGCTGGTACTGATACTATCCATCCAGAAAAAGGATGGCTCACTCTATTTATGTGTGGACTATAGGGGACTCAACAAGATCACGGTACCGAATCGGTACCCCCACCCACTCATGCTAGACCTTCTGGAAAAAGATCCCTGGTGGTGAACACTTCACCCAGTTGGACCTTAAGAACGCCTCATTCGAAATCAGTTAGGCGACGAAAGCCTGTTTGAATATACCGTTATGGCTTTGAACTCGTACTGACGAGTTTTCAGGAGATGATGGATAAAATCCTGGAAGGATACCGTTGAGGTAGTATGACCGTGGAACAGGTCCTACAACTACCACTTGACCACGGACTAGCCATACAGGAGCTAGTCCTTCTTGACTATACTATCAATGGCTACAAGCTTAACACCATTGCCGATTGGCCACCGTTTCATCAAGAACTACGACCGCTGCCAGAGCGAAACCGCTTGCCTCCCTCATGTACAACATACCATTTTTACAAGGCGACGCACAACAGCAGTCATTCGATGAACTCAAGCAAGCACTCCTATTTACCTCAGTACTCCGCTTATGGGATAAAACCCTAAAGGCGATCATAGGATAAAACCCTGAGGATGATCATGGGATGGAACCCTAAAGACAATTATGGAAACTGATGCGTCAGTACTCCGCCTATGGGATAAAACCCTGAGGACGATCATGGGATAGAACCCTGAAAACGATCATGGAAACCGATGCATCTAACTAAGCCCTTGCTGATACCACGGGGAGAACGGAACTAAAACACTATACTCAGTTGACTTCCACTCACCAGCCCTCACCATAGATGAACGGAACTGACCATGACAAGAAGCTGTTCGCGATCGTCAACTGCTTCAAATGGTATACTTGACTATAGGGCGTACATGTTGATGTCTATATGAATCACCACCAAGCAGAAGCTCAACTCCCGGCAAGCAAACTGGCACATGAAGTAACGAAACTGACAGCAGAGTTGCTGGCCACTGGGGGATGCACCGCACCCAAAGAATGATATCAAAAAACTTTTACTGGTATGGATGGAAAGAAGCTATGCAAACATATGTCGCCAAACGGCGAAAGCTGACTAACATACTTACTAAACCCAATACCAATACCAACTGGAGCCAGATCTATTACATCCATTACAGTTGACTAGCGATAAAACGGTCACTAATTCGATGCCTCATTTATCTCACCATACCCCAATGGAATAATTCACCAGCCAGAAAATGGCTCATAGGCCTGGCCAGCCTATGTGAGTGAAAGGTATACGTGACACCGACTGCATACACACATACGGCACCGACCGTATACAGGCACATGACACCGACTGCATATACGCACACGGCATCGACCGTATACAGGCACATGGCACTAACCGTATATACGCATACGGCACCGACCGAACACAGGCACACAGCACCGACCGTTACATGTATATGACACGGACTACATATACATAAGCGGCATCAACTGCACACATGCATGTAGTACTGACCGTATACAGGCTGTAAGTCCAGAAGTAACCCGGCGTGCTAAGGGTCCAAACTGGACAATATATGGCGCTGTACCCTGGTGAACCAAGTGGACAGGCACCATGGCACTTGAGTGAAATATGCGACAGGAATTCTGGCATACTCAAGTGAGGGGTGGTAGCCGCACTGGCTGAAACAGAAATTAGCAAATGCTACTGGCATTGAAGGCTATGGATTTCGTCAAAGAACTACCGGAACTAGGGGTGACAATGCGATTCTCGTCGTTACGAACTGCGTTACCAAGATCCACTGATACATACTGACCAAAACAACCTGTACGTCTATAGAGGTCGCATCCGCATGTTGGAAATTAACCAGCAGCTCAATGACAAACCCCGGCTATTCACACCCTACCATCGGCAAACCGACGGATCGTCAGAGTGAGCGATATAAACTCTCATGCAGTACCTATGCATCTTCTGTCATAATAGACAAAACTGACAAGTCACTTGGCTATCACTAGCTAAGTTCGTATACAATACTTTGAAAAACGTCAATGGCTATACATCCTTCAAAAGCCTATATAGATTCAATGCCAAGCAATACACGTCTCGGATCCGGATAACTACACTTCACCTCACCGCAGCCGAGGACTGGCTAGACAGGATGACTACGGTATATAACCAAATACGTGACACCCTCCAAAATTAATGATCGGAGATCAAAACCCTTCGCCGAAAAATTTCAACAATTCCAAAGTAGGGGACCAAGTGCTTGTTGACCGACGAAACCTTCGGGTAATAACTGGCAACAACCGAACACTCACCAATAAATATATTGGTCCTACGAGGTGAAGAGTCGTCAGTCACCACACATACGAACTTCAGCTACCGGAAAAGACCTGCCATTGCATAACGTCATCCACATTAGCCTCTCTAAGCCCTTTCAAAGTCGAAATAACAACTCAGACCTCGATGACGAACAAGAACTCTACTACGATGTCGACCATGTAGTTGACAGCCGCAAGGTCTAGGGCCAGATTAAATATTGAATCCGTTGGCAGGGTACAACGAAGATGATACATGGAAGCCTACTGGCAACCTACAATGCTCATTGGAGAAATCTACGAAAGAACACCTATGAAAGCCAAAGGACCTAAGTCTTGAGGCAGGTGACTAACGTTCCAAGTAATGAATATTATATTGGATGAAGGTCTAGCTACGTGGGCTAGAACCTTATGTGAGCAGTTATACCTTCCATGCTCTTGAGATTTTTCCACTGGGTTTTTACTCAAGAAGTGGTTTAATGGCTAATGCTTACAAAACTACTATTCGTGCAGGACACACCAGTCTTACCATCGGCCACCAATGAGTTTTGGTGATGACAGTACCCAGTGCATAGGGTACGCCGACACTCTTAGCCATCACACACATCCCAACCGAATGGGTTTTCGGATCGGTTTAGATGCTTTTCGAGGCAAAAAAGCTCTAAAACGGGGGTGATATTATGGCTAAGGTAAGGCTTACGGGAAATACCTGGAACCCCCACCGAATCGCTGTAAGGCGTATGCTGAAGATGTGACTGATCACTACTAGGCAATGCAGGGATTCACATTGGCCCATGGACCGGTGGGTGGCTAATGAAGTGTGTGTCAAGCAGTAAATCGTATGATAGCACTGCACAGTGCTTACCAATTGTCGTTAATATACGCACATGTATTAATTACTTCTAATGCATGCTTTACTATGTCTCCTTATCTATAATATTATGTCATTGTCATATCATGTTGACGGCCGGGAAGTCTATATAAACAGGCCGAATAGATAGCTAGAAGAAATCAAGACACTAGCGGTATTCTAAGTTGAACTCTCACTTAATACTCTCGCGTAACCTTTTGCCGTCCACTTCGCTGCCTTCGTGAACCCGGAGTTGTCTCAGTGCCACTCTCGCGAGCCCAGCGATGCCTATGCTAACATATAGAGAATATGGTATGGAGTCCAATAAAAGAGACAGATAGCAAAGGTGAGTAGATCTATAATGAAATACATACTATACATTGGTAGTGAGATATACAGGTAATATAATTATATCCTACTTATTGCATATCTTACTCATAGAGTCAGGTAGCTCATATTACCAATTGGCTCTACACTTGTCTGAATTCTTCTCGCCTCTGATATAATATACCTTATCAACTTTTCCAGTAGCTAAAAGCTATAGCTCCTCTATCTCAGCATAGGGAATATCACATCTTAAGTCTGAAACATACTCTCAATAAATGCTTAGATTCCCCTAACTCTCCTGCCAATTTTGTCTAAAAGAGTTTTTGGCATTGCTGGATATTCTATTAATACCTAAAAGCAGGAGTCATTAGATGTTATTCACAAACTATTAGCGTTTATACTAAAGCCACTATCAAATCCTGCATGCCACAAAGGGATTAAAATAGTATGCACTAATGAGCAAGTCTGACTTTGCATCCCTCGTGTCTCTAGATAGCTTACTAATTAGCTTAAAAACTGTACTGTATATGGTATAAAGTCAAATCTATATACAATTTACAGTTCACCAAAAAAACAGTTAGGTGAACTACCTGAAGCTGCTTATGAATACCCTAAACGTGTTAGCGTAGGCGTCGCTGGACTCGTAGGAGTGACTCTGAATTCACGAAGGCAGCGAAGCGGACGACAAAAGATTACATGAGAGCGTTAAGTAAGAGTTTAACTTACAACACTGCTTATATCTTGATTTTCTTCTAGCTAACTGTTTAGCTTATTTATATAGACTTCCGACTGTCATACATGACTAGTCAAGTGACAGTAACATGATGATAAACATGCTAAGGCATACAGACAGAGAAACGTAACAGAAAACACGCATCAGGAAGGTCCGTAATAGCAGAAAAGATGTAAATGTAATAGAAGCATGCATTAGAAAGGTCTATAGTAGGCGGAAAGGTGTGAACATAATGGAGGCATGCGTTAGGAAGGTCTGTGGTACCCAGAAAGGCGTGAACGTAATGGAGGCATGTATTAGGAAGGTCTGTGGTAGCCGGAACAGCGTGAACATAATAGAAACATACATTAGGAAGGTCTGTGATGCATGTGTGCATATTGGTAGACCATGTGCAACTTCAACATACACTTCAGTAGGCAACCACCATTTACCAGTGGATGTTGCCTAGTGGTGATCAGTCACATCTTTAGTATACGTCTCTGGCGGTGCTTCCGGAACCAACTCCGTAAGTCTTACCTTAGCCATAACATCACCCCCCGTTTTAGAGCTTTTTTGCCCTAAAAAGCTTCTAAAAATCTGAAAATCTATTCGGTGGGGTCAGTGTATGCTTTTGTGTAGCTAAGAGTATCGGCGTACCCTATGTGTAGAGTACTGGTGATTCATTGTAAGTACAATGGCTGATGGTAAGACTGGTGTGTTCTGCACTTAAATTCAATGTTAGCCATTAAACTACTTCTTAGGTAAAACCCTGTAGGAAACTCTTGAGAGCATGGAAGGTATAACACATACATCAGGTTGTAGCTTTGCTAGCTAGACTTCAGTAGTACCAAATATAATATCACGATGCCTGTAAAGCAGGGTCTTTAGGCTTTCGTGGGTGACTTGTATAGAATCCCATAACGAATTCTAGCAGAAGTTGTAAGTTACTAATTGGCTCCTATATACCATCTTCGTTGTACCCCTACCAATGGATTCGATATTTGACTTAGCCCAGACCTTGCGACTGTCAACAGTATAGTCGATGTCATAGCAGAGTTCTTGTTCATTACCGTCAAGGTCTGTATTATCATCTCGAGTTTGGAAGGGCTTGAGGAGGCTGATGTGTATAATTCTGTGTAGTCACATGCTCTGAGGCAGTTCAAGTTCGGTTGTTGCACAACTTAGCTAGTCCTCTGCTGCCGGTGAGGCGAAGCGTGGTTATCCGAGACGTGTATTATTTTTGGAGTTGAATCCATATAGGCTTTCGAAGGGTGTACAGCCATGGGTTGACATTTTTGAGGTGCTATATACATGTATGCAGTCGGTGCCGCGTGTGTGTGTGCAGCCAATACCGCTTGTGTATATACGGTCAGTGCCGTGTGCCTGTATATAGTCGATACCATGTGCGGTCGGAGCCGTGTGTCTGTATGCAGTCGGTGCCATACACCTTTCACTCACATAGGCTGGCTAGGCCTATGAGCCATTTTCTGGCTGGTGAATTATTGCAGTGAGGCATCGAACTGAGTAATAGATCTGACTTCAGTTTGGCATTAGTATTAGGTTCGGCAGGCATGTCGGTTAGTTTTCGCCTTTTGGTGACGTATATTTACATAGCTTCTCTCTATCTATTCTAGTAGGGGTTTCTTAATATCACTTCTTAGGTACGATGCACCCCCAGTGGCTTGTGACCTCTGGGTCTTCCTCAATAAGGTCGTCGTTGGTGAGTAGTTGCCCATCTTTTAAGAGCTGGATTTCTAGACCTGCAGGTTCGTCGTGATATGGCGTCGGCTTTCCTATTATTGCTTCCATTATAATATATAATAGTAAAGTCCAGTTTGCACATCTTCATGTGCCAGTTTGCTTGCCAGGAGTTAAGCTTCTGCTTGGTGGTAATCCGTATAGATATCGACGTATTTCCCCTGTAGCCAGGTGTACCATTTGAAGCAGTTGACGATTTCCAACAGCTCCTTATCATGGATAGTATAATTTTATTCGGCTGTATTGTAGAGGCTCGTGAGTGAAAGTTGATTGGATGTAGCATTGTAATTCCGTTCTCGTCATAGTGTTGGAGAAAGTGATGGCAAGAGCTTAGTAAGATACACCAGTTTCCATAATCATCTTCAGGGTTCTATTCCATGATCGTCCTCAGAGTTCTATCCTATAGGTGAGTACTAATGCATCGGTGTCTATAATTGTCTTCAAGATTCTATCCATAATCGCCTCCAAGGTTTTATCCCATAATCGCCTTCAGGGTTTTATCCCATGAGCGGAGTACTAAGGTGAATAGGAAATGCTTGCTTGAGTTCATCGAATGACTGCTGTTGTGTATTGCCTTGTACGTTATCCATGAGGAGGTAAGCGGTTTCGCTTCGGCATTGTAGTTCTTAATGAAACGGTATAGTAGTTGGCATAGTGTTAAGCTTGTAGCCATTAATGGTATGGCCAAGAAGGACTATCTTCTGTACATGGTCAGGTAGTTGTAGGATCTGTTCCACGATTTTCATACTACTCTATCAGTATTCTTCCAGGCTTTCGTCCATCATTTCCTAAAAACTCGTCAGTGTGAGTTTAAAAGGCACAATGGTATATTCGAACAGGCTTTCATCACCTAACTGATTTCGAATGAGGCATTCGTATGCAACTAGGTGAAGTGTTCACCACTACGGGTCTGGCATGAGTGGGAGAGGGTACCGGTTCGGTACTGTAGTCTTGTTGAGTCCTCTTTTAGTCCACACGTGAATATAGTGAGCTATCCTTTTTCCAGACGGATAGTATCGGTGCTAGCTGTGAGTCTTGAATGCTTAATCTTGCGAGTAGGTAGATGTTCTTCCAGATACGTCTGCAGGCTTTATCTTTCAAGGTAGTCTTGTATTATTGGGCCATTGGGTACTTCAGTACTAGAGCTATTGAGTGGGATCTCATGATTCCCGGATCGGTGGGGATGTCTGGCTGCTTACTCTTTAGAGTGTAACGTTCATAATGTTTGCATTAATCAT